>WBNH01008744.1:321335-391545 GCA_013401255.1 Urocolius indicus | reverse complement strand
CTAGCTACAGCAGAAAAAAGGGAAGTACAAGAAGTATTTCTGGTATGTGATCTGGGAAAGGTTCACCATGGCTACTCTTTGAAATGGAAAATGAGATGCAAAAAAAAGTTGAAAAGAACATTTACTGTCTCCAAAGTCTACAGTTTAGCTGCTTCTTTTTTTTTTTTTTTTCCTAAAACCAATCATATTCATAATAACTTTTCCTACTGTTTAACTAAAATTGAGGATATATGCTAAAAAAAGACCACAAAACTTAAGTCACTTCACCTGGTCTCCTCAGTATCTGTAACATGGAATTCTACCACTTAGCCAAGTTCAACTATAAAATTTCCTTTCAAAAACTTAACAGATGAACTTTATGAAATGGTTTTGATAGAAATTTTAATTAGACAATATGTTTTTAAGGCTTAAGAAGAATTGTGTGATATCCTAGCATGTAGAAAAAAAAGAAAATATCTGAAATATTATTTGATATATGTTTTTTCCTTTTTATAGCTGAAAAGATACTGTCCAAATGAGACCTACATAGCAGGAAGGTAGTTCTTAGATTACCAGGGGAGGAAAATTGAAAAATTTAATTCCTTGTGCATTTTTTGCAATCACAGCATTCATGGCATTTGAAATCAGAAGATGAGTGCCTCTGTATTGAAATTTATTGTTAATTGAGTTTGATTTTTCAGCCTTGGTTAATTGATTAACATTAATGAACCCATCTGCTGCACCAATACATGAGGAACAACAACAGTAAGAATAATCACCGTGAGAATAGTTTGAGACACTAGAAACATGACTGTTTGTGGGAGCAATTAACTTTGAGAATGTACTATGCACTATAAAAGCTAAGCTTGTGTATATTTACATTTTCTTGAGTCTTTATGCAATTTGAAACAAATGTATTAATCAACTACTACCATTGTGGTGTCTGACATAATTGTCGAATCGGTTGTGAAGTAATTTTATGAGTTTATTTCCCACACACAGATGTGTCTTCTTAATTAACACTAAGCTTGGTTTGAAACATCTGGCTCATATGATCAGGGGGACACACAGAATATTAAAAAGTTGCTATGTTAATATTTCCATGACCTTTTCAAACACATATTTTCAATTTCAACGAGCTTTGAATTCACAAAATTAGTCACAGAACTATATGACAGTCAAATCCTAAATTTACTTAATAGTTGTCTTTTATTATATTTCTTCTGAAATTAACCAATCTCTGGAATTCTACATTAGCACAGATTTAAAGTGCAGTGAAAGAACTAGTGAACTTGCAAGTGCTTTCAAAAGCAATAGAATATTTACATAGGAAAGTACCTGTCATGGTTTGACATGACAGCTTTTTCTGGAAAATGGGAAAGGGGCTGTAAAGATGGTTCCTGTAAGAGTTGCTTGAAACTCTCCCCAGCTCTCCCCAGACCCACTTCTAGGGTCGAGCCAATTAAATGCCTTCACAATCGCTGTTTAAGAAGAAGCTGGAATAGGAGAGTGCTTCCTGTTTCTTCCTTCTTTCTTCCATCCCAACCTAAGGGGGTAGAGCAAGTATCTGCATGGTGCTTGGTTCTCAGTCGAGGTTAAGCCATGACATTTATACACAGACAGATTTTTTAGTCAAAATATAATTCACAAAATCACAGAATCACAGAGTGGTCAGGGTTGGAAGGGACCTCTAGAGATCATTTGATCCAACTCCCTGCTAAAGCAGATTCACCTAGATCAGGCTCCACAGGAATGCAACCAGGTGGGTTTTGAAGTCTGCCAGAGAAAGAGACTCTACAATCTCTCTGGGCAGCCTGTGCACCTGTGCTCTCTTACCTTCATAGGAGAGACATTTCTCCTGATATTCAAATTGAGCTTTTTGTGTTCCAGCTTGTGCCTCTTGTCCTGTCACTGGGAACTGCAGAAAAAAAGACTGGCCTCATCCTCTTGACACACATTCTTTAGGTATTTAAATATTTATTTACATATTTTTTATTTAATTAAGCACTAATAAGGTCTCCCCTTCTTCTTCTCCAGGTTGAATAGCCCCAAGTCTCTCAGCCTTTCCATATAAGAAAGATGCTCCAATCCCCTAATCATCTTGGTAGCCCTGCGCTAGACTCCCTCCAGAAGTTCTCTGTCCTTTTCAGCTGAGGAGCCCAGAACTGGACACAGGACTCCAGATGAGGCCTCATCAGGGCAGAGAAGAGAGGGAGGAGAACCTCTCTCTACCTGCTGGCAACACTCTTCATGATGCATCCCAAAATGCCACTGGTCTTCTTGGCCACAAGGGCACATTGCTGGCTCATGGTTAGCTTATCATCAATCAGGACTTCCAGGTCTCTCTCTGCAGAGCTGCTCTCCAGCAGGTCAATCCTCAGCCTGTACCGGTGCATGGAGTTGTTTCTTCCCAGATGCAGGACTCTGCACTTGTCCTTGTTGAATCTCATCAAGTTCCTCTGTGCCCAACTCTCAAGTCAGTCGAGATTCCACTGAATGAGATCCCTCATGCCAGAAGAACCGATCACCTGATGCAACCAGTGACTAGATCACAGGTAGCTGTCGACCCCTGCTGCATCCTGAAATTTTATATCTGAAAACAAAATGCATACTAATCCCTGTATCTTGCTACCAAAAATACAAAGAAAAGATTTTTTTCTGTTGAATACATTTCTTCTACATAATTACTGTAATTAATAGGATGAACACTATGATACTCTTTTTATACACTGATGATGAGAAAAAACAAGTAACTTTTTTTTAAGAAAGACAGTAAAACATGTGTCTTGTTGACAAACTCCAGTGTTCATTATAAAACATGGCTGAGATATTCTCTATGTAGTACATTCTCTGTGTAATACTTCATGGCTTTTCAGAATCAAAAGCCCTAATTAGTTTTCAAGTACTTGAAGAATAACATGTAATAAATAATATTTTTTCTTGCTGCTAAATGGTGTAATTGAAATAACTGGCAAAATCTTAAACAAGTCAATAATGGTTTTTTATAAATTGTCAAATTGTTTCTTGTTTAATCTGATTTAAAAAAATACAACATTTTTTTTTCAGTAAGAACTACACAGGAGACAATTAATGGTGTAGATGGCAATATTTTTAACAACATAGATTATTTATGACTCTCATTGTCTGCAGTCTCATGAGTATGAACTCATTATCTGAAGATAACACAGTTGTACAGTCCACATGCACCACTTGAACACTGGGATTGAAGCTTGGAAATTTTTCTCCTTAAACTATACACAAAATGTCCACCTCTGGCTTTTCAGTTTTCCTGGTCCACACATGATATGACGTGAACCAAGCTGATATGGCAGATTGATGACCAAGTAAATAATCAAATAGTTGCTAGGATAACGCAACTGATAAACTGAAGTGTAGTGAAGAGGTATCAAAATAATCAAAGTACTGAAGGAAGACAGAGACAATAAGTCCAACACATTAGGTCAATCAACTGAACAGTTTGCTACCAGTATGCACATTTACTAAATAGATTCCTAGTATTAGTAGGCACTGCCTGGAAGGAAGCACAGGAAGAATTTATAGCATAGAATCTCTCATAATTCCTTTCAGGAGATGCTTCACCCACTGAAGCAATGGACTTAGGTTTTAAGAAAACAGATTCAGGGAAACAAACTGCAAATTGCTCAGGTCCAGATGGTAAAGGTTTTGTAGCCAGGCCTTCCAAATCTGATCAGGACACATACAAGTCATTGTTTTCCCATATCTCCTCAAGGTGCTTAAAACTATGGAAAAATGAATTGGTATACAGCAAACTGAAACATTCTCCAAAGGCATTTCTGATACTGACATACTGTCAGGCAGAGTCTGTGTAAAATGCCTGCCAACCGTCCTGAAAAATGGTTGCTAGCACAGTCATACTTACATCCCAACTTGCCACCCTGTTTATAACCTCTACAAAGAAAATAGTGCCGATAGGTAGCTGACTTATGAAAAAGAGAACCTTTTAGATCTGTCACGCTTCTCAGCAAAGCAGAAAGTGTTTTGGCTGATTACATGTTATACAGTGATGGAGCAGCCTATTTTCAGATATTTAATTCTCCAGGAAACAGAATGTTGCACGCACTGTGGACAAAGTGAAGCTTCAGGACTTTGGGATGCAGGAATTGCTCCTCTAAAGACCACTATCTAGTAACCTATCCAAGTGAGACCTCCAAATTCTGCAAAATAATCTATTGTGATGGCTTTTGTTCCTTAGTTCTTCAGTCTTGACAGCTAAGAAGAATCATTAGCATCTGAGTAAGCAAATTCTGCTCTGACAAGTGAACAATATGAAATCAGAGCTGCAGAACTTGGATATGAAACATGGCATCTAGAGCTTTCTAGCAAGATAAAGCTTAATGAATATGGACAGATTGTGAACTGACTAAAGAAGTATGTACATACATATGAAAACCATCAAACTAGGTGAGAAGAGAGGGAAAGAATGACTTTCCTTGACCAACTCTATTTCTAAAGGTCTCTTAAAGCTGAAATGATTCTATGATTCTGTGATGCAGCTCAGGATATTGTTGGCTTTCTTTGACATTAGGGCACATTGTTGATTCGTGCTTAACTTGTTGTCCACCAAGATCTAGTAAGTCTTTTCTTGCAAAGCTGCTTTCCAGCCAGTTCCAGTATATGCTGGTGCCTGCGGTTACTCCACCTGTGGTGCAAAACTTTGCATTTCTCTTTACTGAACAGTATGAGATTCCTGTTGGCTCATTTCTCCAGCCTGTCAAGGACCCTCTGAATGGCAGCAGACCCAACTGAGGCATCAATCACTCGTCCTTTCTTTATATATATATATTCTTTGCATATATATGTTTTATTTCTTTATATTTAACTCTTGTTTCCGGGGTGACAAGAATGAGCGATGAGGGAAAAGCTGTGGATGTGGTCTTCCTTGACTTTAGTAAGGCCTTTGACACAGTCTTCCTCATCCTTCTGGAGAAATTAGCTGCCTATGGCTTGGATGGACCTATTCTGAGATGGGTGCGAAACTGGCTTGATGTCCAGGCCCAGAGAGTTGTGGGCTTTTGAATATCTCTAGGAATGGTGACTCTATCACCTCCCTAGGCAGCCCGTTAAAATGCTTCATAATCTTCTTGATGAAAAAGTTCTTCCTAATCTCCAGTCTAAACCTCCCCTAGTGCAAAACTTGAGCCCATTTTCTCACGTCCTATCATTTATTTTTCCTTATGTCTCTTTGCTGTGCACTTAATTAGCCAGAACTTAAAACTGTTTGTCACTAAAGATTTTGTGGTATGCAGTATTGAAGCCTTAGTGAAGTTGAGTGAACCACATCCAGTCCTCTCCCCTCATTCATCAAGCTAACCATTTCAATGTGAAGGCCATCAGGTTGATTAAGTACAAACATATACCAACGGTGACCACTCTCAACCACTGTCTTGTCCCTCATGCCTTTGAAAACAGTTTCAAGGATTACTTGCTCCATCAGCTTCCCACAGGTCCAGATGAGGCTAATCATCCTGTAGTTCCTCAGATCCCTCTTCTTGCCTTTCCTAGAGGTAGTCTTCTAGGCGTGGATTGACCTTGCTATGACATACCTCCTTCACCGCTCATTTGTAAATCCCATCAGGTTCCATTGCTTTCTATGGGTCCAGTTGGTTTAAATGTCCCTCCTCACAGAATCACATAATCTTAAGGGTTGGAAGGGACCTCGAAAGATCATCTAGTCCAAGCCCCCTGCCAGAGAAGGACCACCTAGAGTAAGTCACACAGGAACTCATCCAAGTGTAATTTTTCCTTGCTCCAGACTTACAAGTCTGTGAAGAATAGGATTCCTGAAGGACAGTTTTATTAATAAAGATTGGGGCAAAGAAGGTACTGAATATCCATCCAGCAGAAAGCCCACAGTTTTCCAAGTCTTCCTTTTGCTCCTGATAAACTTGTAGAAACATTTGATTTTGCTGTGCATGTCACCTGACAGATCAATCTCCAGATGGACTTTGGCTTTCCTGACCCCATATCTGTATATTTGGATGCTTTCTTTACATTCCTCACAGGCCATCTGGCCATGCTTCTACCCCTTGTACATTTCCTTTTGGTGTTTTGTCAGCAGCATCTTATTCTTCCATGCAGGCTTCCTGCCACTTGATTTACTGCTCATTGGAACAGATCATTCTTGAGTTTGGAGTAGAGATCCCTGAAAATCAGTTAGATGCTGTAGAAAATAATGAAAATCAGGCCTTCGTAGAGCAGCTTATCCCTGTGGCTCCTCTGGACAGAAGAACAGTGACCCATTTCAAAACAAAAGCTTTTCTGAAAAGGGCTGAGGCCAGCAGTTGGAAAGCAGAAAGACGGGAAACAAATCCAATAGTCATGAATTATTCAAGTCTCAAGCTTTAAATGAAAGAGTACTCCATAATGGTAGATGGCAGGCTAATCAGTAGAATGACAGAGATATGGCAAGGGACAGCAGAGAAAAAATGGACTCATTACTCTCAAGTGCACACTCAGTTTCACCAGTTAGGTAGGGAAATCGTGTATGTTTTCATAATGTTGCCTTGCTTTCATTTGTGCTGTAGTCAAACAAGAATTTGAGATAAAAAATGTTTGGTGTTCTTTGTGTGCTCACATCAATCAATACAGGTAGAGAAGCACCTCAAAACTTTGATTCAAGGTTTTCACAATATAAGAAAGACATGGTGGTCCAGAGCGTTAAAAAAACTTCAGACTATATTCTGTGTCAGCTACTTCACAAATTCTATAAATTTTAAACAGAAGTGTGGTTCCTAAATGCTTAGGGCCCTAGACAATGATCTATGTCTTAAAAAGTTACGGTGCTTTAACTGAATTGTCATTCAACTAAACCATCATCCTCTGTGCTTTTAGTTGATGTTTCTTTTGGACCCCAATTCCTCTTCCAGAATGGTGCATTTTAACTTTCAAAGGTTCTTTGACAATATTTCTTCATGCTAAAGGTGCTAACTTGTTAAGTATTTTCACAGCATGATGATACAGTCCTATGGGGTACACCATAAAGATGTGTGAGGGTATAAGGCCTATTAAGGTAGAGTTTTTAGATGGAAGGATGAGATCTTCTGTGTTTCTGCCCAAAATAAAAAGTCTACACACAGTCTGACTTAGTCTCTGAGCCCTGTAGTGAAACCAATCTAGTTGGTTGCAAAGGAATTTTGGCAGCAGCCAACATGTATGTTGTGCAGTCAATGTAATTACATTTTATAGCTCTTTTCCTGTAAGCAAATAAGGTATAAAACATGTCTGGTTAGGCATGAAAATGTCACATTTTCTATTTAATATCATCAAGACAAAAGACTGAATTTCTTCATTACAGAGAAAATGACAGTATTTTCTCATTAAGGATGAACCTACCAGTCACACAGTGTGAATAGGTGATGAAAGACTCTTACCTAGTGCAGGTCCCACCATTGTGACATGGATGATAATCACATATCGGAACATTGCAGTTCTCAACATTTCTCCCTCCAATCGCCTCATCTATGATGAACAGCTCTTTGTGGTTAACTTGAAAATCCCTAATGCATCCTTTGTAGCCATGTATCTGCCCAGCACACTGATGAACCTCTTCATGAACAGGAACATTTCCAAGGAAGATTGATCCAAAGGTGATCTGCAGTAACAGGAAGAGAATCGTCAGAATCAAATATGATTTGTGATGTAACTGTTAGCAATGAATGAATAATAATCAGAGATAAAGGAAACAATCATCATTTGAAGCTGATCAAAACCGATGATACTTGCTGAAGGGATTCTTTTTCAAAATGTTTTCTTTTTTTTTTTTTTTTAAAATCCATACAAAGAGAGTGGTTTAATGTGTTTGCATGTATTCAAACATGTTAAACAACTTACATCCCATGAAACACAAAAAGAAATTCCTAGCCTTAATCATAACAAATATAGTAAGGTTTTCTCTTTGCTTCCATCATTCCATGCTATGAGTTTTACTTTCATGGTTGAAGATTGGTGCAGAAACCCAAGAGAAGCCATAGACTTGAAGATAAATCTTTTCTTTAGGATCTGTAACCTACAGAACTCCAAGAGAAGAGGAATACAGGAAAAGTTATTTTTTTCGAATGAATGAAAGAAGACAGATTGCTCTACTGAACCCCAGGGTAAACTGGAAAGTTTTACGTAGTAAATTCTAGAGTCAGAAATCCCTAGAACATCCTCATAAAGGTGATAAAGAAACACAACTATTTCATACTGGGACTGACCAGATCATATTAATGTTCAGTATGGTATTTCCTGTGTTTCTTGGGCTAGGAGTTCAACCTTCGCCTATCACATATAAAGGATCTGTGACTCATGTAGTGCTGTGAATCATTTTAGATGGAAAAGCCCAACAATGGTTACCAGGCACCAACTGGATTTAACTCCATTCAGTACCAACCTCTGGGCCCAGTCATCCAGACAGGGTACGTCCATCTTAGCCATGGCGAGCCAGTTTCTCCAGGAGGATGCTGTGAGAGACTGTGTTGAAGGGTTTACTACAGTCTAGGAAGACAACATCCACCAAGTTCTGACATGGGATTTCAATATTCCTCAGTTCCTTTCATAAATACCGGTCACTAAGAATTGAAAGCAATCACAATTTTTTATAAAGTGTATCAGACTGTGATGCTTTTATTTGTACAATACTGTCAATCCAAAAGAGGGTGAAACTGAGCCAATTCAAGTCACGAAACAATAAAACAATGGAATAAAAATGGTATCACAGCATGTGTAAAACATATGAGAAGATAATTTATAGTGAAGGAGTGCTTCACTCAGACATCAATTGTAAAGAACTAGGAACAGGAAAATATCATGTTGATTTATCTGAAATTGCACACCCATAAGATTTTGCCTTGCTGTTTCCTGTATTGCTTTCATCAGTCCTGGAGCCATCAGTCCTGGTTGCTGACAATTTCAAGTGAACACTGGTGATATGATGAACGTGAATACCTCCAGATATTCTCCTGCTTACAAAACCGTGTTTCATTTAGAAGGGAAGGAATAAAATCAACCTGTATCTTTCAGAAAAAGGATAAAATTAAATCAGATTTTTCATGAGGAAGGAATTCAAAGGCGCTGGCTCAGCACTTGTTGAATTCACTTCATATCGCTTGACTTTGACTCCCTTTCAAACAAAGCTATAAACCAGCATAGTTCCAGACAAGATTTGTAAGTAATGTTTGCAGACAGATGCTTTCTCTCTGTTCCTGAACCTATTACAAGAATTAGGCAAATCATTGTACTAGAATGTAAAGCGTCTGTGATAAGAAAAGTGGTTTTTAACACTCTTCATGCAACCCAATCTTTTTATTATTGGTCTTGTTTAATAAAAGCACTGACTTTTGGGTCAGTGTACCAGTGGATCCAGTGTACCACAGAACAACTGCAGTAGGCTCTGCTGAGTTTCTTGCATGGATTTTGTCATGACACATTAGATGTTCAAACACAGAACACCATAATACACATTATTTCTGTAAAGGTCCTGTACTTTAACTGACTTAACCAGGATATATTTTAAGGAAGCACACAGAAAGAATTCCTTGAAGTCTTGCTAATAACATAACAGGCTTAATATAGCGTTATATTAACAAAATGTTAACTTCTGTAATACTCATGGTTAACTCTTCAAACATTAATTTGAAAATATCTTCATTTGTAGCTTGAGAAATAAAAAAAAATAGCTTGGCTGGTAATGCAAAGACATTCATTATCTGCTAATGATATTTCTTTCTTTCTTTCTTTCTTTCTTTGCTTGTGTACTTTGTAAAGAACATAGGGGCTCTGGTATATTAGGAGTAGATTTGTTAAGAGTAACAGTCATGAGGATACAACATTCATACTATGAACCATGCAAGGGGCTATTCTGGATTAAGTATAATTTGGTGCCATGAAATACCCATTAGTGGTTACAGCACGTGAAGTGCACTTATAGAGACCATCTTTTGTACTGTTTTGTCAGAAAAGAATTTAGCTGTCATGTGCCAGGATTGCTCTGCAACATGAACCAAATTGTGGTAAGCAATAAGACTATAACACTCACTTAAAAACCACACTTTTGATACAAACTGAAACTTAACTGTGGATCCCCACATGATAAAACAGAAGAGAAAGAAATTTCCTGATTACTGGCAGAAATATTCTGATATATGATATTGCTGTATGGCATCAAAGGTGGTTATCTGTAAGTTTTTCTATAAGTAAGGTATTGCTGTCTTCTCTGTATAATTAGGCACCGGTGTGTAATTTCTTACCAGAGGTTCTTTATGCAGAAGCTGCCAATAGTATCATATTTACATTCTGCCAATGTTATAAACTTGAATTAAAGAGAGACACAAAGGAACCTTCTGCAGCAGAACATCAGATTGATCACCTAGAAATTAGGAACAGAGAACTGATTGGGCTAATAGCAATATCTAATACAAGTTAATTCTTTATGTCAGACTGAACAAACACCCTAGATACTGTCTCAAGGGAAAAATATAGAAAAAAATCTATTACTAACCAACAGTGCATACTGTGAGATGCATGTCATGATTAGCATGTCTACAGCTAACTGTCTTGCCTTCTAGGGAACATGCTTATAAAGTGAGCTGTCAATCACGGTTGAAATTCTTGATTTCAAATTTAAAATGTACCATGAAGAAATAATCTTGTGACAGAGAATGTATAACAGAGTCGATAACATGGAGACAAATAACAAAAACTTAAGATATGTGAAAGCTGGTCTATTGCCCATTTAGAATTAATCTTCTGATAACAGTTTCAAAATGGAGACAGTAATTTTTACAATAATATTCAGCATTGAAGTCCTGCCAACAATATTGACACCAGGTGAAGTCACTGATGTTTCATGTACACCCTCCACTAGACAGAGTGGCTTGCAAATAAAAAGTAATCAGAATTGCTGCTTAACAATACTTGAACTGTTTCTGATAACAGCATGGTCTAAATGACACTGCAAATATGGTTTTTTTCCACTTGCAGTATCAATGTCCTTTCAATGGACTTTAGGCAGTTGAAATAGAAGTTTCAGAGTTGAGTAAACTGAAGAAATTAGTGAAAATACTAAAGACACTTGATGTGAAAAGACAATATATTAAAGAGAAATTAAGTACATCTGATGATATTTGAGAAGGAATTATATTTCTTCCTGTAGAAAAAGTTAGAATGCCTGTTCTCCTTTGATGGGTGAATGTGTTGATGAAATGTTCAAAGTCAATAACTATCTTTTGATGTTTTGCAGACCCACCTGAGATGCTTGATATGAGAAGGACAGTCTGTGCTGTACAGGAGGATTTCCATCTGCAGTCATTTCAATCATACAGTAACCTTCAGGACTGCTCACAGGCAACACATAGCTGGAAGGAAACAGAAGACCTCATTACTGTTTATGCTGTTGACAGCAGAGCATTTAAAGACACAGCAAAGGCAAGGTGAAAGAAATACTTTATGCCTCCATAAAGGGTGACAACTTTTGGTCACCAATAATTCCACTTTCACAGTTACCTGGACTACCCAGGAGACAAAAGATGTTAAGTTTATTCTACTAATGTCCTTCCTCTATTTGCTTTCCTACTGTTCATAACGCCTATGTTTGAAAGGTATAAAAGACCAAGAAGAAAGTGATCTTCACATGCATAAGTAGGTATTGATAAATTTTAAGTGCTAACTGTGGGTGACATATGGTCTCCCTAGTACAGAGGATTGTTGGACAAGTAACATCAATGTTGAATGATGCTGGACCCCCTAGGTGGAAATTTCCTTTTCCTGCCCTACAGGGGAAACAGAAATGGAATAAGAAATGAAAGGCTGCATACCTCTGAGCAGCAAGATTACACGGTGATATAGTTATCGCTACTTGAGATCTGTGCTCTTAATGTAAACTCCAGTACTGAGCTTCAGATATAGAGAAGAAAATAAGGTTAAGGGAATTTGCAAAATAAATACTAATGAATGTTCAATAAAACATTGAGAATTCTTCAGGTTCTTTCTATGATGAAATCTGATTAAGTGCTATTAATATTATCAGCAATAAAAATTCAATCCAACAGAATGATTTTCAAATACACTGGGTTTGTATTTAGAAAGGAAATTTGCATAAACATTGTAGCAGCAATGGCAGAATAGAAGAATAGCAGTTGCCAGATTCTTTAAAACTGAGCTCTGCTATTTCTGTAGAAGTGCTTCCCAATTCTACTCTGCCTCACTTTCAGTTTTAATATGCACTAAAAGAAAATGTGATGGGCCTCCTTTTGGGAAGCATATTAAGGTTTACTGACTGCATGAACTTTAAACACACAACACTGCTAGGTCAAATTAAGTTATCAGAGAAAGGCCTTTAACAAGAACAATGTTATATTTTTCTGTGGTATTCACAAATGTTACAGAACAGATTTTGCAAAAGATTCTTTAAAAAATTATACATTTATATGGACTGACAAAGTTTCCATTTTTTAATCTGAATAAATGTTAAATGAAAGACAATGTATTTTAAAGACCTTTAAGACCTGAACACTACAAGCATATATTACTGATCTTAAAGGACAAATTTATTCCTGCATGAACCACATTAAGATCTGTTATGCTCTCAAAAATCACAGAATCACAGAATCTTGAGGGTTGGATCACCTAGAGTAGGTCATACAGGAACTCATCCAGGTGGGTTTTGAATGTCCCCAGAGAATAAGACTCTACAACCCATCTGGGATTTCACTTCTGAAGTTATTTGGAACACTGTATTGACATAAATGGACATGGTCTCTAATGAATATTTATTACATTCACTGCAGTACACTGATTTCTGAGCAAGCAGCAAAAACCATGCATCAACTAACACAAGTCTCATAGGCATTATATCTATAGCAGCAAGTGATGTACCTGTATTAATAAAACCTACCTTTCCAATGGTTATATTGCTTCTGGTTCCAGAGCTAATTCAGTCAATACTAATGCATTGACTTTTCACTGTGTTCTGCTGCATCGAGTTGAAATGTACTATATTATTTCACATTTGTAAGTATGAAACACTTTTCCTATTTTTGAACAAGGAAAGTTTTCTTTTTTTTTTTCCCCTCCAAGATTCAGATATTTGAGTGGCATCTTGTATTACCACCTTTTTGTATTATCATCTATTAAAATGAGCTTGAAAAATGCTCATTTTTCTTTCTTATTTTGGAATAAAATAAGTTTGTATTTTAAAAAAATATATTTTAAGTTCCTTCTTATGTAGTCTAAAGGTACTATAACATTTTGATTTTAAAAATAAGGAGCCAGATGCAACATCTGCTTTTCTGAAGATCAGCAATTCTCACAATTTCATTACAAAACGTGAATTGAGTGAACAGAAGTTTCTTATTGATAAATCCGAGGTGCATTGACAGATAGTTTTGTGATTATTTTAAATATTTGGAATAAAGACAATTTTGGAGAAAGTACTTCCATCTACTGTGATTTCCAACCAGTTCTTGGAATGTAAAATATATTCTGACTCCAGTCTTCAAAAAAGGCAAGAAGCAGGACCCTAGAAACCACAGGCCAATCACCCTCACCTCCATCACTGGAAAGATTTTGGAATAACACATCTTGGATGCCAGCTCTAAACACAAGAAGGAAAAGATGGTTATCAGGAGGAGTCAACATGCATACTCCAAGGGGAAATCCTGTTTGTCCAACCTTATAGCTTTATATGATGGCATAACTAATTGGCTAGATGAAAAGAGAGCAGTAGATGCCATCTACTTTAACTTCAGCAAGACATTCGACACTGTCTTGCATATCATTCTCATTGGAAAGCCCAGGCAGTGTGTATTGGAAGAGTGGACAATGAGGTGGAATGACAGAACTCAGAGGATCAATGGGTCAGAATCGAGCTGGAGGCCTGTGGCCAGTGGAGTTCCTCAGAGATCGGTTCTGAGGCCAGTCTTGTTCAAAAACTTCATCAATGACTTGGATGAGAGGACAGAGTACCCTCAGCAAGTTTGCTAATAACACCAAACTGGGAGGACTGGCTGATTCCCCAGAAGGCTGTGCTGCCATTCAGCAGGATCTTGACCGTCATCAGAGTTGGGCAAAGAGGAACCTGATGAGGTTCAACAAGGACAAATGCAGAGTCCTGCATCTGGGAAGGAACAACCCCATGCACCAGTACAGGCTGGGGATTGACCTGCTGGAAAGCAGCTCTACAGAGAGAGATCTGAGAGTCCTGGTTAATAATAAACTGAACTTGAGCCAGCAATGTGCTCTCGTGGCCAAGAAGGCTGATGGCATCCTGGGATGCATCACGAAGAATGTTGCCAGCAGGTTGAGGGAGGTTCTGCTTCCCCTCTCCTCTGCCCCGGTAAGGCCTCATCTGGAGTCCTGTGTCCAGTTCTGGGCTCCTCAGATCAAGAGGGAAAGGGAACTTCTGGAGAGCGTCCAGCACAGGGCCACCAAGATGATCAGGGGACTGGAGTATCTTCCTTACAAGGGAAGGCTGTGGGACTTCGAGTTGTTTAGTCTGGAGGAGAGAAGACTGCAGGGGGCCCTATCAATGCTTATAAATATGTAAACGGTGGATATCAAGAGGATGGAGCAAGTCTTTTTTCTGTTGCTTCCAATGTCAGGATAAGCAAGGGGTAATGGTCATAAGCTGGAACACAGGAAGTTCCATATAAACATGCAAAACACTTATTTCCTGTTGGTGATGGAGCACTGGAGCAGGTATTCCAGGGAGGACGTGGGTATCTCCTTCTCTGGAGGTTTTCAAAACCTGCCTGGATGCATTCTTTTGTAACCTAACCAAGATGAACCTGCTTTAGCAGGGGTTTGGGCTGAATGATTTTTGGAGTTCCTTTCCAACCCTTACCATTCTCTGATTCTGCGATTCTCTAATTGCATTTGTTATTCATACTCATATTTCAGCTGCTGAGAATAATTTAAGTAATTCACAGTGTAGAAAGATAACATTTTTGGATAAAAGACAATGAGCTCATTCAGGATTTTCTTAGAGAAAGCCAACTCATAACCTTTCATTGATGCCTTCAACTGTAAGTGTAAATTGTAATATAGATCTAACATATTCATGCCAAAGCCCACCTTCTGCCTCTGCCTTGTTCCTGGTTTTCAGAAAGGTTTCAGAAACCCACATAAGCTTTTGTGTCTTAGTGAATTCTAGGTTTAGCCCTTTATATCAGATATTTAATAGTCCAGCTCATAAAGAAAAAAAAAATGTAAGTGACGTAGCAAAGTTATTAAAGAAGAATATTTGTCTAATGAAAAGAAAAACCAATAGGGTCTGTGCCAGTTTGATCATTTTCAAGCAATCAGTCATTCAAGCCAAATTCAGTATTGTAGACTTTCATTGCAAATGCTGGTATTAACACATTCTCACTGTTTTGTATACATAATTTCACTCATTTCGATTCTTTGCTAGGCGGTAAAAAAGGGTAAAGTTCAAAACAGGCACAATTAAAATAAGTTGAAAGATTCCTTGATGCTGACATGGTCTTTACTGTGGTATCTTTCTGTAGAGAAGCCAAAGCATATTAGATTAAGCCCAAGTATATTAGATTCATATGAATAATAGTACAGTTGTCCTTACACATACATAACTGGTGATCCATTTTACCTTTAAAGAAATGTGTCAGAAAAAAGAAAAAAATAAAGTTCAAAGGAAAAAAAGAAATGTCTATAAAACGCTGCCATGATACAGTGATTTTGAACATTAGGTTTCTCAAAGGGATATAAAATTAAGAAAGGACTTAAGCTTTTTTTGTTTGTTTTTAATAGATGGAGCAATGAAATCTCAAAGAAAATAATTGATTTGTTTGATGTCAGACAGTATATTAGTGACTGAATTGTGATAAAAAAGGCTATAAGCAGCAACCTATTGCTCTGTATTCGGGAGTATGCATTAATAAATGCTACCACTACCTTCTTCAGCATTTGCTCCTTTCTTTGCAAGGATTTCTGAGCCAGTAATACTTGAAGTTTCTGTCTGTCTTGTATCACAGAAGGGAAAAACTGTCATTTACAATGTGAACAAAATTAATATTTTTCATGCTTACATTACCACAAAATTAGGACTGTTTGAATTTGCTAGATTACTCAAACATGCTTAGAATAGCTTTTAGAAAGAGACAGAGCATGGAAAATCATGGCCGAAAAGACAATTTTCTGAGAAAATTATGAAAATAATGAAAAATGCCAATTAAAACAGACATGCTGTCCTTATCTTTACTGGAGCATTAAAAATAACAAAATGCTACAATATAGACATGTGCAAGACATAATTATGTTAGTTTTTAAAAACAATGATAGAAAAAAATGCACTTGGAATATTCTGCAGCAGAAGTGACCTGAACTAAAATACCACTTCATATAGTTCTACTTTAATAATATTTTTCTTGTAATATAAGATTAAATCTACCTTAACCTTGGAACGTGATAAATGCAGGTGTATTACTTCATGTGTCATACAGAAGACTGAAACCCACATTAGGAAAGATAAAATGGAACTGATGATTTATTCTCTTGACATTTTTTCTTTATTTTTCTAATTAACCTCCTATTACGAGATACTGACCTCACAATTAGTACACCTGATATGAAAGTGGATAATCACTGACATCTTAAATTTTGAAGTATATTTAGTTCAGTTGTGCCTTTTCAACTCGTTTAGATGCTGAAGGCATTTTAGTCCATCTGCCTTACATCTCAGTGGCAATTTCAGTTGCATTCAAAGCCAGCGTGTTTTTCCCTATAGAGGCAGTGACAGGAGAGAATGCAATATGATTCCTGTTGCAGGATTATTTTGTCAGGCACCAAAATTGTGATTCATGTACATCACACTCATAATGATATAAAAGGGATTCATAGAGCAATAGAGAATTGTGTGTGTGGAGGAAGTAGTTATGGAAAATGCGTGTGTGGAGAATGTATGGGAATGTTATGCACAATATTCTAAAAAGGTCTGGAGCCATGTGGAGTCCAACCTGTTCCTGTAGATGCTAAGATACAGGCCTGATATAGTAAAATATTTGTTTCCACAAACTTGAGATAAAATGAGGTTCAGGCTTCTTTTCTGTGCTGGGCTTAGAATAACATGATTTTTTCACAGCTGCTGCAGATTTTATACAGACTTGTTCAGAAAATGAATTAACAAAGGATTTACTACAGGGGCTGTTTCTTTACAAAAGGCTTATAGACCTCAACAGATGCAAACCATAATTTATGTAGAGTGATTAGTGCCATTACTTATGTTCATGGAGACTGAATTTCTAACATAGTGTAATGTTAGAAATTGAAGAAAGAATTTCTTCACTGTGAGGGTGACGGAGCACTGACAGGAACTGCCAAGATGTGTTGTTGAGTCTCCTTCTCTGGGGGCTTTCAGAACTCACCTAGATGAATTTCTGTGTGACCTACTCTAGGCGATCCTGCCCTGGCAGGGGAGTTAGACTAGATGATCTCTCGAGGTCCTTTCCAACTCTTAAGATTCTGTGATTCTGTGAATTGTGGATATAAGTATTGTACTAAACTATGTCTGGAAGTAATGCTGAAAAAACAATCTTAAACTAGCTAAGATTGAAGCACTTCTCAATCAAATGTTATCTGGCAACTTGCGCAAACAAATGTCTTACCTTAAATTATCACACCTATTTCTCCATGTGAGAATGCAATCATGTATCTTTTTCTCTATTTATTTATTTATTTTTCTTTCAACCTTGTCACCAGGTGGCACTAAAGGAGCACAGTAGAAAACACGAATGCAAAAACTCATACTTCTAGTGATTTGAAAGACTGACTTAAGCCCTAATTGATAACATGATTGCTTTAGCTTCCAAGTTGTATCAAGGGGAACACAGTAAAATATCTTAAAATGATTACATATTTCACAATACAGATATGAATAGGTCCAGAGACTATAACTTCTGGAAGACTTTTAACTTCATTCATGCATTGTAATTAATGTAATCACGTAAAAATGGTGTATTCATGGTTATGTAAACATATAACAAAATTTAGTTTATAACAATTATGTTTTCTACGCACTGCTGAAGGTGCAGCCATATTTCTAACAGATTAAGGAGAGGTATAACAAAATTAAAATGTCAGATCATCAGGTATAAAAAAAATGCCAAACATTATGAAGAGAAATGGCCTTTGTTCTTAACCATGCTAAATTATTACGGCAAGATTTTTTTTTCTGAACAAGAATCTTATACTCTTAGCAGACCAGGGTTTCTGGTCCTCTGAAAAATGTTTAAAAAGCAGTTACACTATAGTCCATTTTATAATGCCACAATTGCAGGATTATATTTAGAACTATTTGCTATTTTGCTCCCTGACAAACAGTAGCCCAACTTAAGAGCTAATCACAGGAAAAAAATCTCCACAAAAACAGTGTTGATATTAGAGATGCAATGTAAAATGACTCCTGCAAAACACTGGAACTATGGCTTCATTTACACTCTTGATTAACCAGAGTAGTTGTCAAGGGAATATCTAACCAGCTGTCAAGCAATACAGGAGATTTTTCAAGAAGAGTGATTTTACTTTTGACTTAGCACATTCAATTCATAAGAGTGAAAATCTGTACTGCATGTTATAGCTTTAATAATCTCTTAGTATTTCTTTCCAAAATTTTTGCATTCACTACTTTTTTTTTCCCTTGAAAAATATATTTTAAAAATGTCATTATAAAAAATACACCTTTTCTTCCCATAATTAGCTTCAAAATACTGTTTCCATGGAAATGTTCATATGTCTCACCCTATTCTATTTCAACAAGGTCAAATTTTGGTATTTCTTACCACTTTAAATTACAACACCAAGAAGTGACAATTATAAAAATGAATGCTTCATTTTATGTCTGACATTTTATTTGAAATCAATGAAACACTAGTCATAACCTCTAGCCATACAACACCAAATTTCCCATTTTCTAGTTGCCATGAGCTCACTGAACTGTAAAAGCATACTTTTAGGGGAGAGGAGGAGAGAGACAAGTGAATGGGGTAGACAAAAGCATGGAAGATGAAAAATCCCAAATGGTTTTGACTCCTAATAATACCTTTCAGTAACTCCTTGATGCCCTTATGACTCTGACCTTATTTGAGACTTGCAGCTCCAGCTTGATGTGTATAAATCTATGGGGCCTAATGGGATTCATTTCAGGGTTTTGAAAAATATGGCTGATGCCATTGCAGGACCTCATGCCATTATTTTTCAATGGTCTTGGGAGTCTGGAGAGGTCCCAGTCAGCTAGTAGCTAGCAAATGTTTTCAAGAAAAGAAAGAAGGAAGACCCTGGTAATTACAGGCCTACCAGTCTCGCTTCAGGAGAATGATTTTCTGAGAGTTACAGAAAAACACCTGAGAGACAATGCAGTCATTGGTCATAACCAGAATGGGTTCACGAGGGGAAAGTCCTGATAAACTAACTCAATTTCTTTCTATGACATGGTTACTCATCTAGTTGACCAAGGGAAGCTAGTAAATGTGGTGGGTTTTAGATTTTAGTAAAGCTTTTGATACTGTCCTTCACAGTATCTTTCTGGATAAAACATGCAGCACATAGCTAGACAAGTCCATAATATGTTAGGTGAACAATTGGCTGATGGGATAAACTCAAAGAACTATTGTAAATGGAGTTACATCAGTCTGTCAGTTCGTATCTGGTGGGGTTCCCCAGAGTTCAGTTTTAGAGCAAATTCTCTTCAATGTTTTTACAAATGATTTGTACACAGCAATAGAATGTCCATCAAGTTTGCAAATGTTACCAAACTAGGAGGACCTGTGGACTCCTTTTAGGGTCAAGATGTCTTACAGAATGATCTGGATAGATGAGAGAGCTGGGCAGTAACAAACCATATGAAATTTAACAAGTGCCAGACTACACCTGTGATGGGGCAATCCTGGTTATATGGACAATCTGAGGGACAAGAGGCTGGAGAACAGGCCTTTGGAAGGATGTCTGGGGGTCTGGGTTCATGACAATTTGAATATGAGTCAATAATGCGGCCCTGGCAGCCAAAAGAGCCAGCCATGTCCTGGTGTGCATCAAGCCCAGCATAGCTAGCCATTCATGGGAGGTGATTTGCCCACTCTGTATTGCACTGGTGTGACCTCACCTCAAGTACTATATGTAGTTTTGGGCACCTCAATAAAAGAAGGACATCAAACATTAGTGTCCAGAGTGTCAAAGATGGTAAAAGGTCTTAAAGTCAAGACTTGTAAGGAGAGGCTGAGATCACCTGACTTGTTCAGCTTAGAAAACAGAAGACCAAGGAGTGACTTCATTGCAGATTACAGATTCCCCAAGGAAAGCAGTATCAGGAGAGGTACTGATCTCTTCTTTCTGATGACCAGTAATAAAGCACAAGGAAACTGAATGAAGCTGCATCAGGGGAAGTTTTGATCGGACTTTGGGAAAAAGTTCTTCACTGAGGGAGTAGTCCATCACTGGAACACGCTCTCCAGGAAAGTGGTCATGGCATCAATCCTGTCAGAGTTCAAGGAGCATCTGGAAAATGCTCTTAGTCATATGGTTTAATTTTAGGTACTCCTGTGAGGCGCACGACATTGGACTGATGATCCTTATGGGTCCTTTCCAATGTCTGTGTTTAGAGAAGAAAAGAAACCCTAGCTATTAAGGCTCTTCTGATGGAACAGATAATCTGACAGTTCTGCTGGTGATTTATTTTCAGTATTTTCTTAATTGAGCCTTAGAGTGCCTGGTATTCATGTAAGATTCAAGAGCTGTTCCTCACTATGTGAAGAAAAACAGTTAACAGTCTTTGGCAGCATTACACTGAACGGTCCATTCCCCGTTACTGCTGAAACCTTTCTCATATCTACATATTGAAGGCTGTTCCTCCTAACAATGCTAAAAGATAGATTTTGCCATTTCTACTTAATTTCCTCCCTTGTTTCTTGATCAGCTTTACTAGAATATGTAGGAAAACAACTCAGAAAACTATACTAAGGTGAACAAGTTTAAGAGTGAGCTCTTAAAGACAGACAATTAGCACACATAAGAGTGGACATAGTAATGCACATGAATATTTTTGAGAGCCTAGCCTGTCTTATGTTGCTCTGATGTATTTGTACCCAATAATAAGGGTACAATAGTCAGGAAACAAATTATATTACCCATTTATCTCCATGCCTTTTATACTGTGGCATATTTGTAAGGCATAGCAGGTCCTGCAGCACTATACTGCTGTTTCTTGATTTGAAAGGACATCAGAGATGCTGTTACTGCCTACTGTATAAAAGGAAAAAAAAAATCAAATTGAACTGGAGGTTGTGGGTTTTTTTACTATTATAGTGTTCTGTCTTCAGCTTTGTTTGTTCCTATGTGTTACATATTTCATTGATGCAAAATAAAACTTACGGTTTTCAGTGAAAAGAGTTGCAAAAAAGACTCCCTGAAAACCTCTGAAACCTGAATTGTTAGAAGCATCAACTCACTTTGACTTTGAAAGTCTTCCAAGCACTCAATTTTATCTTTCTTCACTGCTCTAGTAATCACAAGAACATGAAACTATCTAGCTGTTTCTTGAACACAGATACACAGTTCTATGGAAATACCAGTCTTAGGCACAACTTTCAACGTGAAATTTCTTTTAAATCACAAGTTTTTTATTTGCATTCGATTATAGATTTCATAACAGGTTTCTTTTTTATCCACAGAAGATACTTGATTTTCTGTCAGACTTTTGGAATTATCTGTGGAAAATAACTTTTCAGTCAACACCTAAAAATGTACGAGGAAGTTTGAACTCAATTGTACATGTGATTTTTACACTAGAGCTCCTATGTAATACACAGAGTGATTTAAATAGTAATATTGTAGTTTTTGTACTAAATGCCCCCTTTCTCTTTATTTTGCCACACAGGTGGATTAAAAAATCCTCAAGTTTACATGTCTGAATGTGAGAAGCATCAAGACATGGAAAAACCTTATAGGTCTTCCCCATGTGATTTTTGCATATAATAGCTTTTTTTTTTTCCTGTGTGTATAACAGCTTTCTTAAAAAAATTTGACTACATTAATGAGTACCATGTTACCATTTAAAATATAATATAATTTCCAAGCATGTAGAAGGCTACTGAAAACAAGAAAGAAGTCACCTTTCCTTTGTTTCCATGTCAGAAATAACATGATTTATTTTTTTAATAATATAGGTACAGAGGTAGACTGCATGGGTTTGTACAGGGTCCCTCACTGAAGGTTTTAAGGACAAATTAGACCAACATCTGTCAGAAATGGCATAAGCATTCAATTTACAAGTATGACAAATATGATATAATTGTGCCCTATTAAGGCAGTGGTCACCTAAGATATCTATAATTCCAACATTTCTCTCAGAAGAACTACATATGATATAGTGAAGAATGTTAACATTGCGAAGTTTGTCTCAGATTTTGTAAAAAGTGATCTTAAAATTAATATGAAATTTCCAGTCTTTAGTCCATTACAAAGTAAAGAGTGAACAGATCTCATAACAGACAAAGAACAGGCCTGTAACGGAAGTGACTATGGTGGTCAGTGTTTCTGAATTTATATCAGACTAGGTTCTATTATACACAAATCTAA
The DNA here is from genome assembly GCA_013401255.1 of Urocolius indicus. NCBI lineage: Eukaryota > Metazoa > Chordata > Aves > Coliiformes > Coliidae > Urocolius > Urocolius indicus. The sequence continues at coordinate 368,967 of WBNH01008744.1, read as the reverse complement.
TGCTACTCGGTTAAGAAAAAAACATCTTTACAGAGAGTGAGGAATAAAAGGGAAGAAAGGAAAATGCTTTTTTTCACCTTTAAACTGTACCTTTTCTCTTTTGCTGTGGGGATGCTAGTAGAATTGGATAGCAAAAGGAGAACAAATAAACTTTATCTTCCCTGATAATAGTCTACCTTGCACAGAAGATGCAATTTTCTTTACTTAATGTGGGCATACAGTTTTTCACACATTAAATAGAATCTAAAAAAACCCCAGATATTCATGTTTCTGGACAAGCACATTGCTATATGAAAATGGTAATATCTGCTTTAGGTGAAACGGATATTATCTATGCTAGGTTCTACTTACCCTGCTTTATGCCTCACTTACTTCAGCCCTACTAGTCCAACAGTCAAGTATATAATCCTTTAGCAGGTGGGCTAATGTGACTCTTTCTGCTGCATAGATCACTGAGTGTACTACAAGCAGCATGCACTTAAGGATCATTTACTTCAATGGAATTCTTTTCTCCAACACACAGATACTTTATGAATTACAGCTTTAAAGATATCTGTTCCTATGGTCAGAGGTTCCATATGGTCATTGACTGCATCCTTAAAGAAAAGTGTAAATTCTGCTCTTGATCATATATTTGCAAATCCACTGACTTCACAGGGACTGTACTAGTTTAAACACAATACATCAGCACACTGTGACAATCAACTAGCAGACTGTGACATCTCCCTTTTGCACATGCAAAAATGGCAATAACACAGAGATACTCGAAGAGTTAGCATTAACACTTATGCAGAGTTTTGAACAAGCAACAGAATAATTACCCTCATCATTACAGGAGTTATTGTTATCATTATTCATCATCAGTAGTGGAAGAACAGATTGCTACAAAATTGATCCTGACATTAGGCACCAACTCCTATAAAAAGTTTATGTTCTACTCTGAGTCTCAGAACATTTCAGAAGAATGGAGTGTATGCACTGTGCTTTTGCTCATGTACTGACTGCTCTCCATTGGATCATAATAGGCTTCTTTGAGTATTTTTGTGGGCTTTTTTTTTTTTCCTGTTAGATGAATTGATGGAGACATTAGTTTTTAGTGCTGATAAAAAAAACTTGTTGTTTTGAATTCAGTAATCTGTCTTCAAGACTGAATACCGTTTCTCTGTCCTGTTTCTGACAGCATTGTCTCAGGTTCATGTACCAGATGGGTATTTGCTGCACCTGAACAAAGCTATTTTAATTTTTTGTTATGGCTACTTTTAACTTTTCTTTGGGTCTACATTACACCCAAAAGAAGGACTTCTATTCTTCTCCTCTGAAGCTTCAGAGATGAACATTTTCAGGGAATGTGCTTGCAGATTTTTGCAGAGATTTTTCTTACCCTCTAACTTGACTTGTCTAATTCACTGATTTTAATAGTGATGCAATTAAATTCAAGAAATCTTGTTTAAAAAGATATAACAACAGAAAGTTTGCTTCCTCCCTCAGTTAAAAGCCTCAAGTTAAAGCCTATGTAACATCTACAAAAAGCATGAAAGACATATGGAAAAAATGAGGGAAATTAAACTATAACCTTGACTGAAAGAGTATTCTTATGGGAAAAGAGTGAAATCTTTTTTTATCAAGAGTCATTACATAATAGATTTTGATCTGTTCTTCTATTAACTGTAACACTAATCTCAACAGTCAGGTCTTCCTCTAAGAGAAATAAATGACATGATTTTGTTCACTTAGAAAAAGGCAGAATAGTAATCAAATGTAACAATGTAATATTATATTGAGTTTGGAGTCTTCTAAATAATGAATAAATTGAAGCCTAAATTTGATTGCACAGAGCAGCTGAACACTAACTTTACAAGAAGAAATCTCAACAAAAAGTACAATACTTCACCAACTTAGAGAGCTTTAATTCTCAAGAGAAACGTAATTATCTAATAATCATTTAATTATCATTCTATTTAAGCACAAAATCACTTGTAGTTACATTGAATTTGAACACATTGAAAAAATGCTGGATCATATTCTAATTAAAAAAAAAAAACACTAATACCTGTGGAAGCAGAGTACAATGCTTTATAAGAAACATTCAGTATTATCTCATGAGGAGCAAATTAACATTGTTGTAAGCCTGGCAAAAGATGAATCAGAACACTTGGTAAAACCTCAAATTTAAAAATCGATTTGGATATCATTTACTTTGTTGGATTGCACACTGTGATATCACATCTTAAAATTCTTCTATAAACCACATCTCTACCTGACAGCTAACTGAATCTCATGCATATGGAAGTATGGTAAAAATAAAGAAAAATAAGAAAGCAGTATATAGGTGTATGTACAGAAGAAACGGTCTCTTGTGGAATAAAATACAAGACATATAGTTTGAAGAAAATATACACATACATATATTTCTGAAAACAACCAATGTTTACCAACAGTATGGTTATAATAATAATTTGCCTACAATGATACAAATTTTTCTGTATATATTTGAATTGTGTTTTGTGAGAATGGTTAAAATAGAACAAATAAAAGAATAAAGAAAAAAAATAACATATGTGATATTTTATATTTTGGGGGGCAAAAACTCCACTCAAGACAATAATGAAAAAGGTAAATTCAAACAAATGTTCAAGGTTCAGTTGTCCTAACATCTCACAAGCTCCTGATATAACTGAAAACATGGCAAGAGAATGTGAGTCAGGGAATATGGAGCCCAGGACAGTACTGAAAATAGGATTTCTCCATTGTACTGATTATTTTATCAAATTATTATTTTTGTTTCATTAAAGGTGCAAATGTATGTTATTCTAAACAATAGTTTTGTATGCATGACAAGAATTATCACTAACATTTTACTTGTGGTAAGCATTACCTCTTATGCTTTCACAATCATGCAAGCCTGTAGAGTATCCTGCAGAAGTGTAGCCCAGATGAAAACGGGAACGAATAATTGATTTTTCTTACTAAGTTGTAGCACCAGTTAAGAGAATGTCTGTGTCTCCAACCCTCACCAAGTTTTTGTCTCTCATTTTGATGTCATCTATAAGAAAGGCCTTGTGTCACAGTCCCCTGTTCGGTTGCAGTTAATTTGGCAGAAGTTAAACTCTTTTGCTTTCCAGCCGACCTCAGACAACTCTGGGTGGCTGGAGTGTCTGGGCTTAACTCCTGAGTGACATTCAACCAAACAGGTTATCGTAATCAGGTTTTGTGTATTCTCAGGAACAGAATTAAGACTTAAAACGGAGTCAAGCTCTAAACTTCTTTACTTTGCCCACAACAAGAGAAAGGGAGGAAAGAAAGGAGTGAGAGAGAGATAAAAGGTTAAGTTACAATAGTCACCACCCTGAGTCCATAACCTCCTGACAGTCCTCTTTTCTTCTATAACAATGTTTCATCCCATGTTCCCTTAAGTTTAGTGGGTGGAATGTTTCCATTCCCTCTCTGCAGTGCTTGCTTTCTATAACAACGTTTCATTGTATAGTCAATGAACTCCTGGAACTGCTCAGCATATGCCATGCCTCTCACTTTGGTGGTGTGGCACATGCCCAGTACCATCTGTGGAGGGCCCTGGAAAGTTCTGGAAGCTCCGAGCCCTCCCTTCACGTCTCTTGTTTACACTCTTCTGCTGATCCTGTGCCCAGGTGCATCTGCAGAGATTATATGTTCTGAGACGGCGGCATATGTGTTCTGAGACAACAGGATGTATAAGCGCCTCTATTGGGTAGAACTACCTTGGTTGCTGGAACAATGTGTTTTCAGTGGTTAACTATGCTGCCAGCAACGTTGAGGCATATTTCTAGTACCTTACACCTTGTCATCATAATCTATTTAAGTGTTCTTCAATACATGGAAAAATAACTCTGATTTACTAAAAGTGCTGGGCATATTGCAAATCTCCTTCCTCAAAGTAGGAGCAACTCACCTGATGCCAATAGTACAAGGTAGAAATGTTAAATGACATATCTACTTACCAGACCTAAGATGTATTGATTTGTGAAGCCTAACTGTCAGGCAATGTAATCAGTTGATTGCATTTAACAAAAAATGCTTCTTGACTGATAACTTCTTTCTTTGAACACACAAAGAAGTAGAATGGAGCAAATCTGTACTTTCAGAATATGTACATAAATACAGAATTGCACAAAAGCTGAAGTCTACTGTCGTTTAAATAAACTAAAGGGGTCTATTCACCTTTATTCAGACAAGAGTCTTTGGGTATTTTGCTGCAGTGTGCTGATGACAACACATTTGCTGTGATTTTCCCCATCATTGAAAAAGTTTGAGTTTCAGAGCTGCTATGTCAAAAAAATTTCTCATAATATTTTCATATGTACTTTGTACTTGAAGCTGCCTACATCACAGCATGCAGCTTGAACAGGTAAGAACATTTTGCTACACTATAACCAATTATAAAGGAAAAAAAAAACTAAGAAGAGACTGCTTTATCATGATATGTTTAAATCCATTTTAGCTGCAATCTTCTTTAAAGCTGCTCTTACACATACATGAAAGTACAGGACTTTCATACTTATTTTCTATTTGAACATAAAGAGGTATAATATAGTTTACAATGTCAATTGGATGTGCTTCAAGAGAGACTACTTAAATAGCCTGAGGTACATTTGGTAAGGTATTACAAATGTCTTGCCTATTTTTTTCAATCACTTTGATTAGTGATGTATATTTGAGCTGAAGTGTATTATTTAAAAAATAAGTATTGCACAAGATTCATGAATATTAACTGAAAGAAAAATAAGGTAAACGCAATACATTTAGTTGGTATGAGTAAATGTTTTTTCGTAGGCCACTCTTTATTAAGTTTACTGGTTTGTGAACAAGATAGATTACTTTCATCAGATTTTAGAAACAGAAAGTATGAGATGGCAAACTTGTATGATGTGAAATGTGTTACATTTCTTCACGGATAGATAAAAATTTATGTAGGTCTATAACCTCTTAACAGGATTATATTTTATGAATTTAAGATTTTAAGGAAATTATGGAGGTGTAAAAAAACACAACAGTGACCATTGCTGGGCACATACAATCAGTGCAAGTGCTTTATTTCTTCATTTTTATGTCCACTTTTTCACTTGTTATGAATGCAAATATGCACATATTGAATTTGGAAATATTAGAAAATATTTCACTACCAGAAAAACCCCTAAGATTAAATGTTTAATTTCAAAGATACTCTCAGTGCTATTAACCATGTAGACATTTTAGGTCAAAATTAACTCATTGAGTAAAGTTTCAATTTATCAGAATAAACCTTTTTAAATGATAAAAAATAATTTCAAATTAAGATACTTCTGATTTGCATAGTGTTGATAATATGTACAAATTAAATCAGAGTAAATTTAGCTACCCTATTAAACAATGTGAAATTACAAAGTTCCCAACAGGAAGTGTGAATCAGTTCAGATTTGTTTCCACAGCAGGAATAAATTATATTTTGTTTGATCTTACCCTTAAATTGATCTATTTAGTAGTAAATCACACTTTATGTGTAAAATCAAGAACATGAAAATGTTTGGACTATCTGTGTTTTTGGAAACATATTATGAAGTTTTGGGGAACTACAAAACAAATGACTGAGTTCATGACCAAACAAAATACTATATTTGACATTACAAAGCATATTACAAACTTTACCTTTATGTACCAAAACATAAGTTTTTTGAAAGCCTGAAAATTACTGTAATTAGTACTTGACTGAGCAACCATATAATGCTCATACCAAGAGTTTGCTTATGTAACCCCATCATGTACTATGCAAACTTTGTCAAGAAAAAAGATGCTCTGAACATCCTAGAAGAGGCACCACCAATGTCAAACTTGTGCATAGAAGTAATACAATAATAGTTTGGATGATCAAAATGGGGTAACTTTCACAGATGTGATCTGCACTGAGTGCTGTGTTCTGATCACAGACTCATTCGAAGCTGCACAAATTAGGATTGCCAGCACGTGAAGGAGTGTAAGATGCCTGTGCTATCTTCTTCTTTATAGAGTTACTCCTAATAGTGTTTTAAATTAGACTTTTCAGAGCCTGAGTACTTTCCTTACCAGAATCATACAGAAAAGGCAACTCTTGATGCAGAACATGGGCCCATGCTGAGTCCAGGCAGAGAAGTCAGCCTATGGGTTGAGACTGAGGTTGGAACATGAAGTGGTGGGAGACACAGCCAAGAACAGGCATAGCTGAAGGGTGTTGGGGAAGTAGGTCAGGCCAGGCACAGCGGTGGAGCCTCAGATGAAAGCAGCTCCTCATGATTTAGCCCAGGTTGTGTTCATGTCACAGCAGTGTTGAGGAGCACTTCCCTGTGGTCCCCAATGAGAAGGAATTCTTCCATGGTGTGGGTTCTGAGCCAGCCCTGACAACCAGACACCAGGGTGGGTGTTGTGTCAGGATGATGTCTACCATGGCACATGGTCTCCCTGATGCAACTATGGCACAAGCTGCAAGACAGCATGAAACTGTAAGACATCATACCTGAGTGAGATTTGTATGTGTTGTGTTCTTAGTTGCTTCTGTCATTGTTTAAGTAGTGCTTTGTTTTCTCTTCTTCCCCTTCAATTTTTAATTATTACTGGTTTCTTAATTTTTGTTACTCAAATAAATATTGAATTAAATGAGGTATCATCCCATTTCCTGGAATAACTAGCCAATCAAGCACGTCAACATGAAATTTGATGTATGTATAGGCAGAAGATACTAAGGGCAGAGGAAGCCATAAACTGATTCTTGTGTTTCAGCACCACAGCTTCATTTTGTCAGTCTGGTGGAGAAGGCAGGCAGCATGTGACTCTCCCCATGACACACACACACACACACATATATATATATATGTGAAAATACAGTGACATTAGAGTAATTGGGCAAGATCTCTGAATCTTCTACTACAGAGAATGAGCTTAAGCAAAGACAGATTAAAAGACTTGTCCAAGATCATGGCCCAGTAACACCAAATACATCATGTAATGAGTGTAAGTTCTGTATTTATCATGGTTATATTCATGAAGTAATTGTTCCCGTATGAAGTTTTTAGAAATTAAGAAGTATCCAACTACACTCAACTTTTGCTTTTGAGGAACATAGTCACTGTACTGATTCAACTGCAGCAGTTAGATATTTGTCTGTCTTCAGTCAATATTAAGTGTTTTGCTTAATGATGAATCCGGAAAACTTCCCTCTTATGCATCTACCTCTCATTTGCAAGTCAGAGGAGGAGAGCAGGCAGAAAGATTGAGTGAGCAGGATTAAATCAGCTAATCCTACCACTGCTTTCAGTAAACAGCTATTGGACTATTTTTCAAATTAAAAGAAATACAAAACAACAAACAAAAATAGGCTTCTGTCTGGTCAGAAAGGAAAAACATAAACCCAAACACCTGTGCCTGGCATTTGAACAGCTGGGTGCATCCTGATGATGATTCAACTGTAATATGCACTGCATATAATTAGATAAGCAGAGTAAGTTGTGTGAGGAATCTATTATGCCAAATTGACTTCATGATTAATTAGCTTTATTTTCTTTTCACTGTTTTCCTTCTATCACCCTTTTGTCATTCAGGAAGGGTTAGGGAAGCAATGAAGTCTTTGTGTTTGTCTTCAGTCGTCACTGATGAATGCTGATGTAAGAGTTTATGTAGGTAGGGAAGAAACTGCCTTTATTTGGCTTGAATCAGAAACCAATTCCACATTGACATAAATAGGCAGCATGATTATTTTCAGAGGGAAAACTGGAAGGAAGAGAGTAAGAAGCTTTTTGGGTGAAGTTTTATTACTCAACTTTGATTAACACAACATTTTGGAATTTACTTGTCCTCCAGCCATGACAGTAATTTAAAGCACAATGGTTTTACAGGAGTTCTCTCTAGCTCATAGCAAACTATTCTCAATTACCTGAGATTAAAAAGGACAGGTATACTCTCAGCTGCTGATATAAAAAAGATCTCAAATGATTGAATATGCATTTTGGAAGAACAGAATAGCTAAATTTCAGTCAATGTTTTGTTTAAAGTTATGCAATAAGATTTGAAAAACATAGAATATGTACCTACAGTTTTGCCAGATATTAGGTAATTAAATTTATTTCATCATCTGAAGATGCAGCAGCACTATGCTGTGAAAATTGCAGGTGGCAAAATTTTACATCATGTTGGGTACAAGAACTTGTGCAAGGTGAGATGAGGACAATTCTGTGCTGCTTTATTTCCTACTTAATGCAGCTGTAAATATTTTGGGCCTTTGGTCTTCTGTATTTAGTGTGCAACCTTTGACATATTTAACAGTCTTCCTGCTCATAACTGAGAAAAACGACATCTTATCGTTGTTTTGTCCTCTTAAAGCAGATTTTGAGTGGTTAGAATTTCTATAGAACTTCACAGAACTTTTATCAAAGATACATTAATTCAAAAATTTGGACGATGCTGATCAGTGTAAAATTCACAAAAGCATAAAACATCACAGATGTTATATTGGCTCAAAATACTTCATGCTGAAATGTGGAATATGCAATATATGTAGTCATTTGTCATATAATATGTACGAATGTTGTATATGTTGGAATCTGTGAACACTGGAATGCCATATGATTATCTTTTAGCATTCTGAGACTAAAGTCGAAGCAAATGATGATGCCTGTCACGTTTCTATTAAATAGAGAATTTCCCTATTATTAAATGTATTCTCTGTGTTTTGGGAAAAAAAACCACAAAATAATTTTCTGCCTTAAATTTGAGGCTTAAATTTGTTAAGAGGAACCATATGAAATAACAGAGGCTTTAGAAAGCATTCTTAGCCATTGGAGCAGGAACTGGGAAAAGAAAGAACAGGAACACTGCATCATTGTCTGCAATGAGAATCTCAGTGCCACAACACAGAGTTCAAAAATTGAAAAACATATATATACATTTGGCATATGCTGCTGCTGAGATTATTGTCTGCATCAAGCTACTTGCAAACTCCACTCGTGTTGCTGTGTGTTTTGTCTTACATATCTCAACCTTCTCCTTTCAGTGAAATCACTTGTGCACATGCTGATCTATGTGGGAACTGAAGAAATGTCATTCACAAAGTGTTAAACTCACTACCTACATGAAATACAGTTAGAAATAAATCATTCTACAGACAGATTATAGAAATATTGCATCAAAATAAATTCACTAAGCCAAAGTGACGTGTACTTCTGTTAAAGGTGAAGGAAGAATCACAGAATCTTAAGGGTTGGAAGGGCCCTCAAAAGCTCATCGGAGTCCAACCCCCGAAATAAATCATTCTACAGACAGATTATAGAAATATTGCATCAAAATAAATTCACTAAGCCAAAGTGACGTGTACTTCTGTTAAAGGTGAAGGAAGAATCACAGAATCTTAAGGGTTGGAAGGGCCCTCAAAAGCTCATCGGAGTCCAACCCCCCTGGCCAGAGTAGGACCACCTAGAGTACATCACACAGGAACTTGTCCAGGTAGTTTTTGAATGTCTCCAGAGAAAGAGACTCCACAACCCCCATCCTCCGTCGCCTGCATTGCTGGAGGGAAGGAAAGGGAGCCCTGGGAAGAGGGAGGGTTGGGGGGAGATGTTTTAAAGACAGTTTTATTTTTCATCTCCCTGCTCTTATTGGTTCTTTAACAAATCAAACCTTTTTCTACCTAAGTTGAGTCTGTTTTGCCCGTGACGCTAATTGCTGGGTGATCTCTCTGTCCTTAACTCACAAGCCGTTTGTTATATTTCTCTCTCTGTCCTGACCAGTTTGGGAGGGGGGGTGATTTTATGACTTGGTGGACACCAGGCTAAACCACCACATCATCAAACTCTGTCAAGTCAAACTTTTACAAAGGCATATGAAAATAACTTTTGCTACTACCTTTGTTGCTATTTCTTTAAGTGATACAAAGTCTAAATCACTCAGGTGTGACACATGCTTTGTCTTATGTCAGCCACAGACTGGTGTTTAGATTTGTATTTTTCACAACATTTGCCATTGAGTAAATCTTACTCCCTCCCCCAGAAGGCAGGCAAGTATAATCCTGTTATTTTCCAGATGGGTGAACAAAAGAGGTTGCAGAAGATTGTTTATGACAGTACTGGGAACAAAACCCAGGGGCCAAACCACCTATCAGATTTACATAAAATGTATTCAAATGCAAGACAAAATGCATTTTCTGAAGGTGTTTGGAACAGCTGCTGAGTAATTTAGTGGCAACACAGCATGCTACACTATAGCTCCCACATCCACATCTTTCATTACTACTAGTCCCCTAGGTGTTGGCAGCTCTGACAAGGCAATGTGAACTGTAGGGGGGAGAAACAATTTCTGTGACAATGTATAGATCCTTAGTTCCTGGTGTTTTCACTGAAATCTATCAGTTCAGCAGGAAGCCATATACAGCATCAATGCAAAAGGCTGACCAGCGCTGCAAAGCACACAGAAGTTGTAGAAGAAACTCCACTGGGACGCATATCCCAAGGCACAGATATGAATAGGTGCTATATCGGCACTGTTTTCCCAAATGGGAAACTTACAGCAAATGTGTAATAATGCAGTTGAGCCTCTGGAAGAGGCAGTCCACAACCTGGAGATTTTTATTTGAATGTACTCCAAACTTGCACATTACATGCCCGTTTAACATAGTTCACTTGGATTGTGAGCTCAAATGCAGATTTGGCCTTATATAAATGTTTGTCATTTCATAGGGAAACACAGGGTTTCCTGAGAACCTGTTTACAATCTATATTAACTGTATCCTGAAATACCCTCTAATGTAGCAAGATGTTTTTCATGACTCTGGAAAGAAAATAGCACCGGTAATGAGAGACATTATTTTCTATGTTCAGTATATGCTAACACTTACAATGTGACTACAAGAATTCTACAATATATTCACATTCTGTTGAACAACAGAAGAATAAAACCTTATCCAATACAGGAAAACACTGGTTATAATTTAAATAAACTACAGAGGTCACATATTTATTACAAAGTTTTGCCCACATGGCTATGTATGCAAGCAAAATAGAAAAATCACTTTCTATATCACTTCACAGTTCCTTCTGTGGTGGGTTGACCTTGTCCAGCTGCCAGGTGTTCATTTCTTTCACTCCCTCTCCTCAACATGACATTGAGGATGAGGGAATAAGATGATAAGGCTCCTGGGTGGAGAAGAGTGCTCCAGTGTGAGTTCTCCGTGAACCACAGTTCCCTCATGAAACATCCACACTACAGCCCATGGGCTGCGGCAGGTGGGTATCTGCCCTGTCAGGGTCTCTCCAGAGGCTCCAGAGGAAGCTTTGCTCTGGTGCTTGGAGCACCTCCTCACCTCCTTCTCTGATAGGATTGTTTCTCTCTTTTTCCCCTCTATCTGTCTGTATGGTATTTTGGTCTCCCTTAATCTGCAACCAAGATGCCCCCCTGATTCAGGCTGCGGAGCTAAGTAATGTATTGAGGTGGGTGGGCTGGAGCAGGCTGGGATTGGCTGTGTCTGGTTCTTGGAAGCCTCAGCCTCACCTCACACAGGCCACCCTGCTCAGCACCAGTATTACAGCAATGCCTGTGAAAACTACTCCTAGCTATTTTAAAGTATCTTTATTTGATTTGAACTGAATAATGTCATATTAGCACAAATCTGCACATCTAACCTGTTTATGGTGAAACTGTCTTTCCTCTAGTTTCTGCTACATTTATCCAGAGATCAAATTTCCATCTGCAATCAGACGCCAGTGAGGTGCATTTTTATTTAACCCTGTATTTCCAGCCATGCCAAGGACAAGATCTAGTAGCAGTCACAAAATAACAAAGCCTCTTCAGATGAAGGTATACTACATAGAATATAGATCAACACAACTAAAGAGAGTAGGATGAAAGGTGACATACAACAGTGAGCAGGCAGAGAAGAAAGTTTCATGGGGAGTTTTTGGTCTACTAAAAAGCCAAAAAAACAAGAAAAGGATAAAAAGTACTGTCAAGGTGGGGGAGAGATGAATAAAAAAAGCTTCTCCTAGCTGTATCAACTATATTCCAGAATATCAGTTAGTCACGTAAATGGTATACTTCAGTCAAATGGAAAGAAATACCTTCTTTCTTTCCTGCGTTCCTTACATTAGTTTCTGTGGTGGTTTAGCCCTAATCGAACAATAACCAAACCACCCAGTTACTTACTCCTCCCCAACTCAGCAGGATAGGGAGAAGAATCCAGAGAGAGATCTAGAACTTTCTGGGTTGAGATAAGGACAATTTAATAGAACACCATAAAGAGCAGGCACTTACAATGACGGCCAAAGGAAAACGAGCAATGCCTAGTGTAACTGCTCACCGCGCTCAACCCAACGCTTGCCTCTCAGCCCGACGGCAGAACTGCAGTTCCCGCACTGACCACAGCACCACCCCGGCCCAGCTGCTGCCCTTATATCCCGAGCATGATGTCACATGGGATTAAATAGCCTGGCCACGGCCCCCCAGTAGCAGCTGGGGAGAGTTAACTCTATCCAGGCCAAACCCAGGACAGTTTCTTTCAGAAAGATGTAGCTCAAACATCTCTCTAATCTGACTACTAAGGATGACTATTAAACAAATGTATGTGTAAATTTTACTCAGTAATCTCTTTAATCGAGTAATTCAATTTAGAGCACCAAATTTTCTCACTACTGGTATGTAAAACTAGATCTTAATTGACTAGTCTTGAAACAATCAGATTGATGTGCAAACTATATATTAACTATCTTGCAAAAATTCATTTAAACGTTATAAAAATATTTAAAATAATAATAATAATAATGAACAAAACAACAAACATCACTGTTTCTTCCTTCCCTCATCCATCATACGAAAAGGATTTCAAATGAATTGTATGAAACGGAGATTCCAAGTTAGCATACCTGAGGTCCCATGATGATTTTGGGTCACAGAGCTGGACTGAATATAGTACAAAATACAGATGATGCACAAAGATCTCAATGTCATTTGAGATGTGTGTTTAAATACTTAACTTGGCCTGGAACACTTAATCTTTTGAACATCTTTCTGAGACAGGTAAGTACTACTACCATTTTAGAGCCATGCTAACTAAGTAACAGGCTAAGACAAGCCAAGCTTTAAAATCATATTGGCTGATCACCTAGACCAACATGAATATTCCCTTCTCCTCAGCACTGAGGAGAAAATTCAGCTAATCCTTCAGCAGTCTGGACTGTGTGATTTCACTGCCTGTTTCATTGTTTGTGGAGACCTGTTCTCTGATTCCTCTACAAATACTGAAGTTCATGAGGTGTAGCAAAGGGATCCAAACTGGCTTGTCAGGTGATAAATTTCCTTCCCCTTTCCTCCACTGTTCCTTTTTTGGACACTCATGCAAAGGCTAGCTGCCTATTGGTTTTAAAGTTTTACTGATTTTCAGTATCTACAGAGCAAATAGCAGCTCCTATTACTTTCAACTAAAGAAAACCTGTAGAGAATTGCAAACTGCTGCAATCACACTGAACCAATTTTATTTCTGTATTGATCTTCCACTTAAGCAGCAATAAGCTTGAGGAAGAGAATTAAAAAAAATGCTTTGCCATCACAGATGCTTTTTGGTTTAGCTCTTCAGAACTCAAAAATACGGCAGCATAAACACTATCATCTCACTTCTTAGGACAAAGACAAGACGGCAGTTTCTTAAGTTATTTGGCAATATATTATATTGCTATAGTTCCATGTGTTGTGCCAAACTAACAGAAACCAGTCTGAAAAGCGCCGGGTGAGCAGATAACAAGCTAATGAATTTCTCTGAATTCTATATACTTTAGAAATTAATAAGTATCGACATTTTCAGAATATTGGAAAGTACATAAAAATTATTTTCAATGTACCAAAATATCTTGAATTTTAATGTTTTATTATTCACTGTCTAATCCAGTGACTCTTTTTTTCTTCAAGTAACAGACATCTGCATTGCTTCATGTAGAACGTATCTCTTCAGTATTACTGAAATCTCTTTGTACTGTGACATATGTGAAATAACTGTTCTTCCTGCCAAGCAGATCAGAGAACTCTGCATTCTGCTGCTTCTCAGGAACAGAAGGAACAGCCAAGCATTTTGAAATCTTTGCTATTTGTTTCATGGAGTCTCACCCAGCAACAAGAAGATGAAAAACTGAGTCACGTGAGATCATGAAGCAGAAACTATCTATCTAGCGAAACTGCAGTGAGAAAGCAACCACATCAACAGTACTTGGAACACCATGCTTTATGCAGGACACAGGAAAAAAAGGACTATGGCACACTTGAAAGGATCAGGATGCACCATTGGTGTCTCCCCTAATACTTGAAGGGAGAGTTCTAAAGAACTTAGCAAAATTCTGGCAATTTAGTGTAAATGCAGTTTAGATTTTCCGTGATATAATAAAAGGAACACTTATAAATACACATTGCTGAAAGGCAAAACTACAGAATTTTCAAAACAGCTGTGTCTGGGAAATGAGAATTTGGTTATACAGACTATTAGCACTTTAATCTTGCCATTTATCTTGCAGAAACAGAGAGACTCTTTAAAACTTGGAATTTTAAAACTATAACACAAAGTCAAATCTAAAAAGAAAAGGTAATAACATGTGCTTTCATTATTTTTTATAATGTATAACTTAATTATGGTAAATTTGCAGCTCATTGTCTTTAGAAGATCCAGAAAATTGTGACGTTGAGCCTCAGTAAAATCACATAAACTAACAATTGCTATTAGCAACATCAGTCCCTAAGAAAGTAATAAGCAACTATTGTAACTATCAACATTGCATTGAAACTTTTTCCTTTAATATGATTATTAATCCTAGAGCTTTCTTTGGAAAATGAGATTTTCTGGTTGTTCCTGACTCTGAGAATTACACTAGCTATTATTTATGTTACTTTTGGTAAGAGAGGATGCTTAAGAGGAAGATGTTAGAATATTCTAAACTGCAATACCTTAGTCATGTTTTGAGAAGTTTACAGAATGAAAAAAACCACAATCTATTCACATATCTAATTACCAACATATTTTTATAAGCACAACAATGAAATACTGAACATACATTAGATTGCCATGGTCATTAAACATCTGGTCCTGTTTACATATATTGATATGCTAAAGTTTGTAAGCATCCTGAATTAGTGCTATTCCTTTTATGATTTCAATTCCAGTAGGAAAAATACAAATAAAATATGTTGTTTTGAACCATTTGGAATTTCTTTAAAATCAAGAATTGACAGCAATGAAAATCAGGGTATGAAGATTATTACTGAAATATTCAACTTATCTCAGGAAAGAAGGACATAATAAAACATTAGTCAAAACTGAGAATCTAAACATTCACATTATTTTCAAATATAGTCCTCTACCTTAGAGATGGAAAATGGTGAAAATTTAACAAAACTATTGGCACCTTAAGCAATGGAAAGATTAAAAAACTCTTCCGTTCTACCACTACACTCTCCAGACACTCTTACTGAGACAGTCAGTATACAAAATATAAAGCTTAATTCATGTAAAAATTACCACTGACACGACAGAGGTGACTTCAGAAATATTTCATGGCTTTTTTTCTCATCATCATAAACCATTTCTTTGTACGTCTTGTATATTACTGAAAAGTTAAATCTTCAAATCTTTGTGATGGCTGATTAATATTTTACATAGTTCTGAGAGTTATGCCTGTAGGCAAACAAAATTACATTTCAAAATGAGAAGTAAAAATATTTAATGATCCTATCAGCCTGACCTCAGTGCTGAGGAGTTATGGAGTAGATCATCTTGGGTCCCATCACACAGCATGTACAGGGCAATCAGGTGATCAGGTCCAGTCAGTATGAGTTTATGAAAGGCAGGTCCTGCTTGACTAACTTCATCTCCTTCTATGACAAGGTGAGTTTCTTAGTTGATGAGGGAAAGACTGTGGATGTGGTCTGTCTGTACTTTAGTAAAGCCTTCAACACTGTTTCCCACACTATTTGTCTGTGGAAATTGGCTGCCTAAGGTTCAGATGGATATACTTTTTACTGGGCAAAAAACTGGATGGCCAGATCCAAAGAGTGGTGGTGAATGGAGTTAAACCCAGTGGGTGGCTGGTCACCAGTGGTGTTCCCCAGGGCTCAGTGTTGGAGCCTGTTCTGTTTAATATCTCTATAAATTATCTGGATGAGGGGATTGAGTCCATCCTTGGTAAGTCTGAAGGAAATATGAAATTGAGTAGGTGTGTAGGTCTGTGTGAGGAAAGGAAGGCTCTTCAGAGGGATCTGGACAGACTGGAGTGATGGTCTGGGGCCAATTGGATGAGATTCAACAAGGACAAGTGACAGGTGCTGCACCTGAGCCACACCAACCCCATGTAATGCTACAAGCAGAGCGGCTTTCAGAGTAGCTGAAAAGCCCTCTGATGGAAAAGGATCTGGAGGCATTGACCAACAGCTGTCTGCATATGAGCCAGCAGACTGTAAACAATGATGTGATTCTATGTTTCTGTGTCCTTGAGATATTCCTGTAAAGTCAGATAATTTAAGACCTAGTTTAAACCAGAGCATGAAGGGTACAGGAATTCAAACATCTGCTCCTCAGGTGAGTAGCTAATGAGCTTGAATAGCCACGACAGTTGGTTTGTTGGCATTGTCAGATCACTGACAAAATACTGAATAGTATTGCTGAATGAAAGCAAAAAACATGCTTCAGAAAGTGACATGTATTTTTAAGCATACTGTATACTTTTTTCAAACACAAAATCTGATATTGAAACAAAAAACAAAAGTAATCTTTTCAATACTCTTTTTAAGAATCCATTCTCTTATTTTAGTTATTTCAGCTAGTAGGCCACCCAGAATAATTTTGCTAATTGATTCTAACATTCCATCAAATGGTCAATTTTAGTTGCAGATACAAGAATTTATATGCATTATTTTGAAATAATGTGTGCATTGTGGGACTATTTTTGAGACTGAATAACAGAAGTAGTGATTTACCTATGTAAAACTGTTAACAGCCAGATTAATGGAACAGGATTAATGTTTTCAGAGAACAAGCACTATACAGCCATACATTGCACAAACTTTCCTACCTTATAGTGGTAAATGTTATGACAATTTTATGAAATGCACATTACAAATTGAACTGAGTCTGCAACTGTTTTGATAAGACTTGATAAACTACCAAATACAAATAATTTCAGTGGAAAATCATCTCTGTGAAAGCAACTTGTAGGTTTTTTCCCCCTAAAACTTATGTCAAGTCATCAAGATTTGCATTTCTATAGAAAATACTGTAAATATAAATGTGTCTAGTTGTAGATACAGTCCTTCCAAAAGTAATTAGAAAGCTAATTCAAAATTTATTAAATCTATGTGTTGTCCTACAACATTTCTAGTCTTATGCATTGCAACATCCACGAGTATGATTCATGTATGTCTTGAATTTAAATTGAAAATTAAAATATACTCTATGTAAGATATTCCATTTCAGAACCACATCTACTGTATTTTCTTTAGCAATTTAGAAATTCATATGATGGAATAGCAATTTCTAAATCTCTCCCAGATTGCATTCATTGTTAATCTTCAAAATGTCTTGGAAAGGGGAAGTGTGATAAGATGATGGCGATATTGCATCAAGTTGGCTCAAGTTATGTACCAAAACACCTTTCATATCTTATTCATTGCATAGGTGGAACTTGGTATTGTAAGTGTGATGCTTAGGAGTACTTAAAGACAGCAAACTGTCTTCATCATGAATACAGACTATGCTATATACTTGTTTAAAATCAAAGCCACTGACATTTACAAAGATCTGCTCATATGTTTCCAATTCATCAAGCAAAAAATTCTTGTATTTCTAGGCAACTGTAATGTTGGAAACAATGGCAAATCATCAGAAAATTAGTAATTTTTTGGCTTACCAGTTTAATGCACTTTTAAATAATATTTGCACACTATACAAAGCACCTAGCACCTGTAAATACTAAAAAATGATGACTTAAAAGTATTCAATAACATAAAAACATTATATCTCTACGATGAAAGAATAAAATAGGTAAACCTCATGACTCAAAATGACCCAACAGATTGTATAGATGGTGATGAACGTATTCTTTTTAGAAACACATTTTCAGAATGCATGTTGAACAAAAAAATCCACCCTTGTAAGAGCAGTTCACACAACAGTCTCTTCTGGGGAAAAGGAGGAAGTGAAAGTGTAGGTATAAACATGGACACTGATAATATGATCATGTAGTTTGCACTTAGTACAGCATGTCTTGCCAAAGTTTCCATATGGAGATTCAAACATATGTTGAGGACTTTCACAGTTCAGAATATGCCATCTGCTGTGCAAGCATGAAGACCAAATAATAAACTTCAGTATCTTCTATATCACTGCATGATCTAAGCTAGAGTTGGCCAAACAACATTAGCAAAATAATTTATTTAACAAATAAACACTTTTATGGATGGCTAAAGGTGCCCTTCTCAGCCATGAGTAAATGCTTACATCCATACCACTAATTAAAGTGTGACAGAAAACTGGAAACAGCTAAATTTTATATGTTGACTTGGAATATACATGAAATATTAATATACATAATACAATGATAAAGTACCGTGGGGATGGGCACCATGTGCATTACATTCCAGAGCAAAATTCTGT
Organism: Urocolius indicus; assembly: GCA_013401255.1. Taxonomy (NCBI): domain Eukaryota; kingdom Metazoa; phylum Chordata; class Aves; order Coliiformes; family Coliidae; genus Urocolius; species Urocolius indicus. Next base: position 350,321 of record WBNH01008744.1, on the reverse strand, counting down.
CAATTTTGTAGGAATAAGATGGCAAGATTTTAATTCATGATTGTCTAGAATCTTCCAAACAGAAAAGAATCACACTTTAGCACAGAAGTTGGACTAAACGATCTCTAGATATTCCTTCCAACCCCTACCATTTTGTGATTCTGTAATGTGGTGTCCCTCATCACTGTCTAGAACAGCAATCAAAACTTTTACAGGAAATCAAATTTAAAAAATTGTCATTTAGGGAAGAAAAGTATAGTATGCAAAAAAAAAAATCCCATCAGCAGTTCTACTGTAAAAGCTAAAATCCACCCTGCTGTCTAGAAAAATCAAAATTCTGGTGACTTGGTTATCTCAGCCTCTTGCTTGTAAAACAATTTCCTTCAGCCACTGAAGTGAAGAAACACCATTTGGCCCCAGTGACAGTCACATCACTTTAACCACAAATAACACACAGCAAATTTTGCACCAGGCAAATGCATTTCAGAACCCACATGTGGAATTCACTGTGTTTGAACTAATGTTCTTTGAAGAACTTTAAGGAACAAATCCATAAAAACAATCCAAACGACATCTCAAGTACGTGCTCAAAGCTTTAACTGTGTAGATCAATACAATCTCAATTACAAAAAATTAAACCCAAACAAATGCACATTTTCGAAACAAGCAATCATGTAATTCTAAAATAAACAGAAATTAAAACAATGAATACAACCATATTGTAAAACCTCTCTAGTTTCTTTAGGCAAGTAAAAAAAAGTAAGCAATCAGAGTTTTATTGTTCTTTTCTATAAAGCTGTTGTTTCACAATGACCATAAAGACAATGACTGAACATTTAAAACTCATTTAATCTTCATCAGGTTTGAAAAAAGCATCCGTATCTAAGGAAACTAATCATATAGTTAAGAAGTGTAGCTGTAAACTATGGAGATATGGAGATATCTTGCTGTATATGGTAGATTTAGAAAGAAAAATACTGAGAAGACAAAAATCTGCTTCTATAGATATTATTGGTAGTGTTAATTATGTTGTTTATACGCTGGAGCCATAGTTGCATCCAGGACTGAAATATCTGTCAAATATGATTGTACAGACTTATTCAAAGTCAGATTTTACAGAAATATTATCTCCTAATTGGAATGTCTTCTAACAGTAATGAAAATAATTATTTATTCCAGTTTTTGTATATTTTTCTACATTACAGGAGCAAACTTAATTAATTTTGCAGGTAAAACACACTGATAGAGTTATCTATCTTCAACAGCCACTAAGAGAACACAAATCAACAGTTTTTTCATGGATTCATATATTTTAACCTATGATACAAGATCCCAGGGGGCCACAAACGCCTTGACAAGTTTGCTTTCTTCTTTGGCAGAGGTTAAAGATGATTGCTGAAGGATTGCAAATTTATTGCTGCTTGGTGAAGGATATACTGCTCTTTCTACATTTTAGAAGGGCCCACAAGAATAATCGTTCTTCATTTTGAAGGCCAAGCCTATAAACTCAGACGCATGTAAATCCCTGCCAGTCACAATCTACAATCACACCTTGTAAGCTTTAGTATGTCACTGTTTTAAAAATAGCGGTATAAATTCCAGTAAACAAAAGTAATGTGTAAATTGAACTGACATTCGTTTTTAGTGTAACAACATGGAGAATCAAGCCACAAATATGCACAAATATGTTAATTTTAAGGTAATAAAGATGCAACTAGAATTAACCTTTTCAATGCCATTTAGCTGCATTTGTTGCTCAGATATTATTAGGCTTTGAAATTTCGACAGCTTTTTAACATCTTAATATTAGGAAGCAGAGACAATACTACCAGAGCTGATACAGTACAGACAGCTGACCAATGTCTTGCACAAGAGTGGTCTCTGAGCTTAACAAACAAATTTAGAATTGTTTTTTTTTGTAATGCACTAAATACTTCTATCAAGTATCTTCTAACAGAAAAAAATCTCTATCTGTTGGCTCATACTGAGAGGAAGGGACAGAATTTTCTTTGTAAATTTTATTTACATTTACAATTTGTACAAAATTCCTATGATAGATTAATACACTGTCAGCTAACAAGTAATCAGATTTGAATATATCCTAGGTGACTGTTTCACTAATATTAGATCTTAATAGTAATATAGAATAAAAGGAAACAAAACCCCCTGTTTTAAAGGGAATGTGAGAATAACGTGCAGATCTGTGGCTGAGAAGAAACATAAGATGGAAATGCAACAGTTTCTTAAATGGCAGATCCTTTAATCCTTCCATACATTGAAATGAGGTTTATTTTCTAACAAGTTTGTTTCTAAAAGAATATGGTAAAGCTTATGAGCTCAGTGAGCATAAAATCTAATGCCCCTCCCAACAGTCTCTTCCTACCATATCAACCTATTCTATTTACTGAGAATATAAAATCTCCGGGCATCAGCAGCATTTTAGAATTTTGCAACATTTACATCACACAGAAACAATTCAGAAGGCAAATACAGAAATCTTCAGATAATCCTTTTATTTTCCTTTTTTTGTGAAAGGTAAAAACTGCCTTTAACTTAATAACCTGTGCAGTAAGTTCCCTCATATCATAAATGCTTACAAGTGCTGTAATTAGCTCTGATACTTCAACTATGCAATAAATAAAACAGTATCTTAATATGGAAACTCAGAATTTTATATAGGTGTCAGAATTTAAAAAAAAAAAATCTTAAACTTAAACTTGCAATACTTTACCCTTATTTTAATGTTACCAATATAACACATCTATGTTATTTCATTCTTACCATTTTCCTAACTTGCACATATGAAAATTCATGAGTGCAAAAGTTAGTCCATTACTAAGGCATGATAACAACAATTTTTCAAAATGAAATGTTAATTATTCTGTAAACTATTATGTGTATTAGATGAAAAATGACAATATTGGTCAGTCAGTACCACTGAGAGCACGGTTGCATATGTAGATATGACAGTTTACTGCACAGCGAGATACTGTTAGCAAGCTCATTTTTAATTTTTCTGAAATTAGTTCTATATTCAACATTAGAATTCTGGTGACAAACTCAACATGTTCAATGTGTAAATGAATAAGCATAACTTCTGATTTACACATTTGTAACCTCCAACATGTTTAAATTGTTTCAGTTATCAAACTAACTTCACCTGTATCTATAAAAGTGACTGGAGTGTCGATGATTTACAAGTTCTCCAAAAGACTGAGCTACTCTGTGTGAACTGAAATGTATATTCCATAAAGGACAGTACCTTATGAAAAAAAAATCCAAATATGCATACAATTTTGACTTCTAACAGGATTTGTCTTTTTATAGTAAAAAAATAAATCAAAGTCACATTTTATTGCTTAATATGCATGACTAAAACTCTTTGGTGTAACACAGTCCAAAGTTCTTACCTTATTGTGATAGGGATTAGTATGCCCTTGTTAATGGATTGATTGACAGATACAGTCAGAATGTTCTGAGAGTTTCCACAGCCAAATCGAACTGTTGGTCTTCCCTCCACAAGATACAAGTGAAGAAACTGTTCTCCAAAATTCCTTTCACTAGCTTTGAAAATAAAAATGGAGACAGTCACACTTCTGAAAGTGTAGGACCTTGCAAATGTATTCCACATCACTGCAATACCGTTGCCAGTCATAATGCCTATGTGACGTTGAGAAGTCTTCTATCCATATATCAGACTCTATTTGAGTGACTATGACAATAAAATTAAAGTCTGTATCAAGAGTTGATTAACAAGTCAAAGAGAATAACCAAGAGAAAAAATTTACTTTTATACCACTGTAGTTGCATAAACTTTATGGAGATCTTATAATTTCTCTACAGATTATAAACAAGTCACCTTTCCCAATTAATGATATAATTCAGACTTGATAAGAAGAATAATTACCTAAAATGTCAAACATACTGTGTTATTTGCACAGTTCAAACTAAGAATAAAAAGCTATTTAAACAAACAAAAAAAATCTTAATCTTTATTTACTTGCACTAGGAAAATAAACTATTTAAATGATGCATGACACATGGTTTGGCTACTAAAAAAAGAACTGATTGCTATAGCTGGAAATTATTTTGGACAGGTATTTTTTAATGAATTTGCTCACAGAAGGTAAGACAAAGTTACTGTCTGGGGTTTTTTTTAATTCCCCTCTAAAACATGTCTCTAATGTTAGTCTGGTTTTTGCAATATATTTTGCTATATGTATCTATTTACTATATTTATCTGAAGTAAAAAGACTCAATAGGTAAGTCATGAAATAGAATTTACTGTATATATTTGCTCAGCAGTATTTGGGCAGAAGATTATGATATTCTTCTTAAGTTCCAGAATCATAATGTTTAGAAATCTGGAACCCTTAGTTCCAGAATTGTATGTGTATCCAATTCTCCAGCTTCTCTGGAGCACATCTCCTATTGATTGTCTGTAGTTGATTTGGGAAAAAGCACACAACACATACACCATACATATAAGCTTTTTATGAGCACATATGGTATGAGAGAGCATTTGCTTCCTTAAGGTTATCTGATCAGCAACACTGTCAAATGGGATTGTAAGGAAAAGGGGAAAACCAAAACATGCAGAGGCACAAACCTGATTAACAAATGGATATGGCAACAAGAACCAAACCTGGCCAGTTACACCAACTGGTGTGGGCATGCAGAGTGTGGGATTGCTTATTCCAGTAAGATTATCTGATTGAGAACCCTGTCAAAAAGGGATGATAAGGAAAAGGGGAAGGAAACAAGCAAAACACAGACATCACAAATAATCAGTAACAGAAACAATGACAGGAAACCAATCTTGTCAGTCACATTAGCAGATGGGCTATCAAGAAACTTCAGGCATTCCTTCAAAGAGCATCAATCTGGACTCTGCAACTGAGAAGGGTGCAAACTTGAATGTCCACGTTACTGTGGGAGAGTTTTGTTGGTAAAACTATGTGTACAAATGAGGCAATGTGTACAAATGGAACTGAGCAATGAGGGAACAGATCTGAAGTGGTATAAAGGAGAAGGTTGCATGTGAAATGAAGCTGGTCAGCATGCTTATTTGAATGACCCCCTGCACCTGATCACTGATCACTGCAGACTGTCCTGTCGTTTTATTACATCTTGTCTTAACTATGTCTCTAGGTAATCTCACTCAATGTTCCATGCATTAGAGTGCTGCAAGGACTAAGTGCCAGCTACTGAGGGGAACAGTGTGAGTGGAGTGCCAGATACTGAAGTCAGATTGGGGGTGTAGGCATCCCAGCATGTGGTGTTAGCTAATTGAACCAGTATGAGTCTCAATGCCAGGGACTGGAGCAGATGGGGGCTCTCAGTCATCAACCACTGGGGTACTCATGCTACATGTCCCAAAAAACAGCTACTAAGAGAGCAGTGTGTTTGTGTGGGGGTGTGTGTGCAGGGGGCTGCAGGGAGTGAGTGAATCTAAGGCCAGCAACTGGAGTCAGACCAAGGATATAGTGGCCTATGGTGCCAGCAATTGCAGCCAGTGAGGGTCTCAGTACCAGCTACTGATACTGAATGATGACTGGGTGATGTTTTTAGCCGTAAGTTGCTGGGAGTGACTGGTGTGAGTGAAGACACTCAGTGCCAGTGGCTGGAATGAGACTACAGGTTCCAAGCCTGTGTGCCTTGTGCCAGCTTCTGGGTGTAGGTGACTCTATTTGCCAGCAAACTCCAAGGAGTAGGAGGCTTCACGTCCAAGCATGAATATCAGATAAGGTCCATGCTAGTATCTGGAGTGCCTGGGGAATAGGGATGTGAGTGCAAGCATCTATCCATGACCCAGCAAGTAGGGGACCTGTGGGGGAAATATGAAGGCCTGGGATCTGGGTACGGGTATTAGATGTACACAGGGGGCTGTGCTGGTACTTGGGGGGATCCAAAAATTTGCAAGTGCTTGTGAATCTAGCATGTGCCATGTGTGTGTCTTCACTAGTGGATTTCTATATCTCTACCAGTCAGAGAGGAGAGAACTTGGCTTTTTACAGTCATGTTTCGTGTGAGTCCTTAGGCAGGTGCTATTGAAGGGACTATCTTGTCTGTGGCAGCTTGTGTAGTCATGTGTATCATGTTCTCTGTGTGTCTGCATGTGTGCACATGTCTGTGTGTCTCTGGGATATGTACTCAACTTTGCATGGTTTAACATGCCAGTGGGAAAGCAGCAGCCATGTCTGTCAGCCTGGGATGGAGATCCCCAAGTCTTTGGGCTAGCTTCGAGCAGCTGGGCAGGAAGGATTTGCAGGCCTAGCACTACTGGAGTTGGCCACAGCTTAGAACAACCCTTCCATTTTTACTCAGGAAAGTTAACAAGAATGTGGGTATACACAAGACAGCTACTTGCTGGAAAACCTATTAATTTTTAAAGGGAAAATTATTGATTTTGAGAAAAAAACAGAGGCAAAAGATAGCAGATAAAGGCAACAGATTCTTGCAATTTACTTATCATTTCCTTTTGTATAGTTCATAGTAGAAACAGTTCTAATGTAAACTGCCTCCTCAAGAGCAGCTTTAGTACAGCATTTCTTCAATCTGTTACAAATCCTGATGACCTACTGAAAGTCTCGTGCTTAGATATATTTTTGTACTCTGAATACCTAATTAACTCCAAAGCTATTTTAATTTGACTGGATTTTATGCCTTTGGCTTCTACAGTTTCCTTCTATAATAGTCTGATAATTGTCTTTCAAAACGTATTGCAGCATCACTGTTAAAAAAGTCACTGCTTTTTAACCTTAGAGTAACTGATATATGCATATATTGCATCATTTGTTTCCTTATCTTCTTTCCATCCTCCACATTATTTTCTAGGTATTTCCAATTAGGTTGGACTAGTTGGTCTCTAAAAGACCCTTCCAATTGCTATCATTCTATGATTCTATGAACTCAGAGAGAATGAAGTGGGGGAGGGATGTGAATGTGTATACTGACAATATGTTTTGAAGAAGTGAAGTTATGAATTAATAGGTTGTTTCTCATTTCCCAGTGACTGTCCATTGACATTGTCTGCCAGTGAAAACTGGTAAATAGATTCTTGTTATTACTAGTAAAGTAAAAAATTTGGGACAGCCTCCCCAAAGGTGGTATTACTCCTTGAAACCTCAGTCTAGTGAGTGCTTCTAAGTCACACTTCCAGGTGACTAACAGTATACTTCATACTGTCTGCTAAGTGATATAAGATTGTTTAAAAGGCCACTCGTTTAATTTTTTCCCCAGTAAACATGAAGAGGCAGAGTGTCCCTCTGAAGGATTTTGTTCTGGTAATGTGAAAAAGCATATGCTAACTGGTATATAAGATGAGAACTTGCCTTCATAGGAAAAGACTGAGTCTTAAGCAAAACAAACAGGTTCAAGGAACCTGTAAAAGTAAAAAATTCTTGTTTGATATTAGGCGTAACTTATCTTGGCCTGAGCAGAAATTATGTGAGGAGATCAGATAAAAGAAACCAGATCTCAGCAGTCATTCTTTGACAGGAAACTGCAAGCTGGAAGGCTATATTTGTACATCAGTATGATGGCAAGCAAGTGACCACTGTGCTGAAAGGCTTGCCTATCTAGAAAAAGACAGATTTAAATTCCCATTAAGCTATGGTATGAAGCTTTATTAAGTAAAATCGTATTTTGAATATAGAGGAAGGATACCATGAAATGCTCTGTTTGAGAACACCAGCTGAAATAACAGAAAAACAGACTGTGACTAAATTGCCTTAAATGTCCATGTTTAGTTTTAGTAGGGTAAACAGAATATGGGTAGATCTGAGACAGGAGATTCTGAGAGCTCAGAAAAATAATTTATGAGCACAACTTATGAAAAAGGAGTTGGTGTCCTTAAGGAATGCTATAAACATGGGCTGTGATATCTGAAATCCAATTGTCAGAAGTTATAGACTACCATATATAATAGAAGTTAAGCAATCTGTCCTTGAAGGGTTTCTGAACAGTATTATGCTGACTCTCTTAAAAGTGCAAATAACAAAGTAAAACTTTATAACTATATAAGTTTTCCATGACCACTTGCAATTTATTTTGCTTTGTGGCTAAATATCAGAATTTGCTTTGACGTGTTGATGAAATTAAATCAAGCAAACAGTAAAATCAATAAGGAATACTGTATTCAGCAAACAAATAGTTATCAAATGTTGGATAATATTTATTAATTGAAATATAATAATTGTGTATATATACAAACATGTTGGAAGAGAAACCTCCTCACATTCAACCAATAATTTAAATATAAGCTGACTGCAAAGAGTTAAGACATTTTTGGTCCATCTACTCTTCCCATTTGTATGCTTCTTAGACACATACCAAGAATAATTAGGAAAAACATCATTATTAAGAAGAGAAGTACATTTGTCTTTGTATTAAAACAGGGGATGATTTATAAGCTATTAAAAATGATGGGCAAACCAGTTCTTGGATTACTTTCATTGCCTCTGACATATGTAGTATCTCTTTTTCCATGCTTTTAATAGACAATATATTTTTTTGGCAGCGTCCGTAAGGAAGTTATTCATTAGTAACCAAACATTGATGAAATCCTTGCTAATAAAGGCATCAAATGAAAAAAAAATGCTTTTCAACAACCATATGGTGCAATTTTGTACAGTGTTATGCCCAACATAGCTATTGATTCTCATACTCTACCTATTAGCCTATAATCAGGATAGTTTTCTGCATATACATATTTTATATTTCTTACATGAGTTGACATTAACTGCTAGAAGGTAGTGCAGCAATGCATCTGTACTTTTAAGTGTTCTCTTTCCTTTCTTTTAAAACAGTTGCATAAATAAGAACAAAATAAGAAGACAGATCTTTTTTCATTCACTGGCTGGTGTACTAAGTGAAGACAGATAGAAGTTTTAATCCTTTCACATTTTCCCTTAAGATTCTGACTTAAATAGTCTTCTTATGCATACTTTCTGATTCTAATGCATTTGTATATCAAATGCATCTAGTGTGACATTTCGCACCTTAATTAAATGTTTACTAATTATCTGCCAGAGAAACAGACATACCCTCATCACTGCCTGGTAAAACCATGTGTGTTTGTAAAATGAATGATCTAAAAGTGGAGTAAGTTAAAAAAAAATCAAAAATGTGTAATTATTTTCTAGTAAAATACAACTGAAGCAAGCAGATCAATGTTTTTTCCCTATTTTTAAAAAAGCTTCTAATGAAGATGATTTTTTGCTTTATAAACATGCAAAAGTTATTGCAGACTTAATTATGGAGCTATTGTGCATATCACGGTATTAACAGATTACAAAAATGTGAGGAAAATTAACTATTTTAAAATAATTCTGTAGTCCTTGGGCCTAATGAGTGCACTAGCCTCAAGACAACTTTCTGTTGACAGTTCATTTCTCGGCTGTTTGATGATAACACAGCTTCAAGAGAGCAGCAGCAGAAGGAGTTGTACTCCTATTAACAGGAGCACAGCTGACAACAGCAGCTTCTCTTTTGAAGTCATTTGAAGGGAAGACAAAAGAGCAAGGAGAAAAAAAAAGCAGGGATCAAGGAAGAACAGAGAGCGCATATGAACTCATGAAGGATGTTATGTTTATCTGACACAAGAGCTTGGTGCCTGCTTACAGAAATAAGAAATTACAAAATTCTAGCAAATCTGTATATATTTATAGTATTCATTTCCCAAACACTGGACATATTTTTTGTTTACAAGTACATATAATATTGTATTTTACATTAATGCAAATATAAATGTGTATATTAATATGGAAAATCATAACAAACATTTGTATTATTTGGAAGGGAATCTAATACTAAAGAGACAGAGAAAAATTAAAGGGAAGAAATTGGTGCTACAGAAAGGGAAAAAGAGCCCAAGGAAGACTAAGTGGAAATGTGAAACAAAGATGTAATTAACTTTAGACTCAGTATCAGAGTTCTGCAACATATGCAGTCTTTCACTACTTCTTTCTGTCTTCAACAGCCAGGAGAAGGTCGAAATTTTATCCTTTTTTTTAATCATAGCAGAAATTAACTTTAGAAAGATCACCTCCTGCTGACTAAAAGAGTGGAATCTTGCAAGTCAGGTAAAGCCCCATTTTAGAGGTAACAAGGGGAATGAGAGAGCAAGTATGATGTGTTACTGGGAACAAATGATGAAAAAATGAGTGCAAAGACTGCCAGAAATCATGTAAAAATTATCCCAAATTCTTGGAGCTATCCCAGCTCAGTATCAGGATGAGAACAAAACCAAAAGCAATGCATTCTGACTCTCCCTTCTTCTCTCTCTCTGGGTGTGTGACAGGAAGCAAGGAGCTTGACTAGTGCATGGAGCTATGGGTAACTAGAAAGCAAAAAAATATATTGTTCATGACTAATAGCACTCTATCTTTCCAGAAAGTACAAATATAAATGTTTCAAAGAATGTGAAGTACTCAAATACTGCTGTAACAAAATTTTTTTAAACACCTCAAAAATACAATATTAAAAATTTTCCACAGAAACTAAGAACTGGTAGCTGAACACTTATCCACTTCCTCAGAAATTCATTTGTATTGACAAGGAAAAAGATATAAATTATGAAGTGTACACTATGTATTACTTTTTCTCCTTGGAAAACCACAATGATTGCTTTTAATATGATAATAAATTCATTAAATAGAGGTACTGGTTTGGGTTTATGAAACAAATTCCTGTACAGCAAAATTCTCTAAGTTCTACTCTTCATTCTGATATTATTTTCCTTTTCTTTTAAAATAAAAGACCTTTGCCACAATGTACTCCTACTACTCTTTCACAGAATCACAGTGTGACAAAGTTTGGAAGGGACCTTTAGAGATCATCTAGTCCAACCTCCTGCTCAAGCAGTGTTGTCCCATCCCCTTGACATACATCTTTTAAATATTTGTAAGTATTAATGAGATCCCCCCTCAGTCTTCCCTTCTCTAGACTAAACAGCCCCAGATCCCACAGCCTTTCCTCACAAGGAAGTTGCTCCAGTACTCTGATCATCTTGGTGGCCCTGTGCTGGACTTTCTTCAGTAGTTCTCTGTCCCTCTTCAGCTGGGGAGCCCAGAACTGGATACAGGACTCCAGATGAAGCCTCAACAGGAGAGATGAGAGAGGGAGAAGAACCTCCCTCAACCTGCTGGCCACACTCTTCTTGATGCATCCCAATATGCCATTGACCTTCTTGGCCATAAGGAACATTGCTGGCTCATGGTGAGTTTCCTGTCCACCAGAACTCAACATTATTCTAAGAATCCCAATATGTCCAAATACAGTCTAGCTCTAATGTGACAAGTGTAGAAATCTAAAAGCAAAGGCAGAGAGATCTCCTAAAAATTACCAAATTTAATATGCTTTTCTATGCACTTCCACTTTAAATGATGATTGTAAATGTAAGTGTGGAACTTCTGTTAATAACTAAAGCTTAGACTGTAACTCTGCCTTATGTAACTGGATGGAAATAAAAGGAGAAGATATACTGCTTCTGTAATCTCTGTATAAAATGCAACAGAGGAGCAAATATCTTAGATTTGTTTGTAATTACTGGAAAGCGTAGATAGAGAAAGAGTTGGAATTAGATTTTCCATTACAAATGCATATTTTATGTTTGCAAAGATAAGTAAATTCACAATGTGTAAAATAGTTTAGCTGCAAACATTACAAAGCTATTCCAACCACCATCCCTCTTCAGCTTCGCAAACTTTCAGATCAAGAAGCATTTTCAACAAGTAGAGATAGAAACAAATTTCACCCTGGTTGTAGAAGTACAGTACACATACCCAGGTATTCAGAGAACACCACTTCCTCCTGAGAATAGCAGAGGAACTTCCATGTTGGATTTGCATTTATTATGTATTTTTAACAAACATGCTTACTCAGGGTTTATGGCTAGACAGTAAGCTTTACTTTAACTTTGGCTGGAAGCCAATTGTTTTTCAGTGATGAAGCAAACAAAATCATTAGGTGCCAAATATAATCAAAGTACTTCCAGTGACCTTCCTTGAATTCTTCTTGAAGGACAAATAACTCTTCTTGAAATCGAAATAACTGACAAATACAAAACACTTCAACACAAAGAACTGCCACATGACACATCCATATTCATCAAATTCTGCAACCATTTAGCTTAGACAAGTGCAGCAATAGATCAGATATAACATACGGGAATTTGAGATAGCATTTTGAAAAACAGTAAACCTATATGTTCAATCTGAGGCTACAGTTTTTTCTTTCAAAGGAAGTCTTATATAGATAATAATAAAAGGCATACTTAAGTAATGCCATGAAGCTTATACTACTTTTAACCCCGATTTATAAATATTTTACAAAGTGCAGGTCAATTCACACAGTTTACTCCCTGATTAAAATAAAAATAACAAAAAATTATCAAAACAATCTATATTAAGACAAAAAGATTTATTCGTGTAGACAAACCTTAGGAAGCTGCAGTGATTATGTGTTTGCAAAGGGCACAGTGTATCTATCACATAGGTTGCACAAACATTTTTCTTTCCATCTCTTTCTGAGTTCAGGAAGAAATTACCTCTCTTTCTAGGTTTTCCATTTCGGTAGAAATTAAAAGCTAAAATATATAACAAAATATTCAACTGGCTGAGAAGACTATTTTTCTTGCTGACTAGTGGAAAGCATATAGTCTCAGAAGTTTATGGTATACACTGAGGAATGAAATATACAGGCAAGAAGCAACATTCTTATCTAGTATTAACAAGCACACGTCCAAGTCTGCAAGTACGCTCTCTGAGGAACACAAAAGAATCCTCTGAAGTGTGAAATCACAGTAAACACTCTGAAATATGGCAAATTTGTAGAAATTAAGATACTTCTGCAAATCAAAAGATCTTTGGAACCAAGATCACAATTATAATAGAGAGTCTCAACCCAACTGCAGAGAAGCTGTTTCTCTGCAATAAATCGTTCAAAACTTCTTAAGCATTTGTATTTTAGAGCTGTAACAATTATTACTGGAGTCATATGTTTACTGTGTTCTTTCTTGTCAGGAAGCAGCACTTCCAGTTGTAAGTTATGTTTTGCTCAATGAGTCATAAATTAAAGAACTTTCAACAGGAACACAAAGAATGATGGTTCAAATGTTATAATGCATCATGCATTAGAATACCAAAACACTTCTACTGCATTTTAATGACTCATTTTGTTGCTGAATGTACACTAAAGCAGCTGATGTACAGTGAAGTTAATAAGGACCTGAAGGAGATAAACCCGATAGTTAACTTCAAGTATCATTGGTACTCACTATAAAGAATTGTGCCATTTAGAGCAGTTGTTTTCACTGTCAAGTATAGAGTTGTCAGATTGCTTGTTTCCTGCCCAGATGCGGTCTTGGTCTCAGATACAGATGTCAGAGAAGGTAACTCCAAGTAAGAATTTCCAGTGAAAGATGGGAAAAAAAGGGTTGTGTCTGAAATGAATAACCAAAAGCTAATTTTACTATTTTATTAAAAAAATCAAGTGATAAAATATTACATAATCATCAAAGCACATTAAAAAATCTGTTCTTCTGAATACCTGTAAATAGTGTAATCAACTGTATTATCCACAGAGCATACATACAAATTCAAACATTAATTTCAAACATTCATAGTAAATATGCAAGGAAATGAAAATGTTCTAGCACCTGCATATTACCAGAATTGAAAAGATATTATAGGAAAGACTATTGACAGAAGATAAAGTTCAAAAGATGTTAACAGATTTTTAGATTTAGAGATGTGACCACACATAATTTTTGTCCTGTGACATCCCTATGAAATACTTTTGGTTTATAGTTGTAGAGAAGAATCACAATTCTTCATTTAGAGGATGCTCATGTGGTCTGGGTTTGAAATGATCATGCGGATGCAATTGAGCAGTACATTTTTCCACTTACTGTCTTGAAAATAAATACTCTCAAGCGAAAAAAATTAACTATGAAGGTTTAACATTTGCAGCATTTACTGCATTAGTTACTTTTGTCATTATGTTTTGGGTTTTTTTTCCCTGTAGCTGTAACAATAATACAACTCAAGAAAAAAAACAGAGAAAAATCTAATGGAAGTTAAGCAGAATGTTTTCCTGATGTCTAAAATGTCCTAGTTAAGCAATGCTTCTTGAAGATTGTCCAAATTCATTGGCAGGGATATAAATCAGGACTGATCAGCAAGAAAAGCAGTGTGAGTTTGAGTAGTATTTTTGCAAAGAAAGGTTTAATTTAATGAACTAAAACTACACAATGGATTAGTGGCCAATGATTACACGTAAGCTGTGACTAGCACCTGGATATAATTTTTCAATTTTTTATCCACTTTATTATTTTTTTCTTTACTTGTGAATGCTGCCCCTGGTTTCTTTTCTGCCATTTAAATTGAAATTAAGAAGAGCCTAAGTAGGAGAAAGCTAAACAGTGGATATACCCTTGAGCTTTCATCTTCACAATTGAGATTGACTGTCGGCAATGTAGATCAGAAGAAGGAACACAACCTCTACAGGTAGCACAATAAAGAAAAGCTGCCACTAAAAGCTTCTTAAACACAAGACACCAAGAAAAAGCTTCTAACCAGCAAGAGGAATCAACTGTAAAGCATTCAATTTCAAGTACTAAAGAGAAGTGCTAGAACAGGACATTGCCAGTTGTGTTTTCTGTGTCCCATATGGCAGGGGAAGGAGATGTTTTGAGTATCCCCAGATCCTGCAGGGAATAACTCAGGGAACAGGATCTGACAGAACATCCTCTACAGGAAAATGTACCCTTGAAAAGTTGCTAGAGCACTCTCCTCCATTTGGCTTAAAAGCTAACTTGCACATGTCACAGGCTATCAGGCTAAATTACTAGTTTTTCATTTTCTCTTCTGTAACTTTGTTCGATTACTGCATTTTTTTTTTTAAGTACACACCTTCTCTCATTCCTTAAATCTCAGCAAATAATAAAGGTAATTCCAAGTAAACTAATTGTGATACCAGGAGCCCATTAAAGCCACTCTACCACTCCCACTCCTGAGATGGATAGGGGGAGAGAAAATACAATGAAAGGCCCATGGGTTGAGACAAGGCCAAAGAGATCCCTCAGCAACTACCAGTACAGGCAAAAGAGACTCGGGAAAAATGGATTTAATTTATTGCCAATCAGATTACAGAAAGGTAATACCCCCTCCCCCCGCAGTAACATGAGGGGACACAGAACAGAGGTTATGGTCAGTTCATCACTGGCTATCTCTGCTGTTCCTTCCTCTAAGGAAGAGGACTCCTCACATTCTTTCTGTTCTACAGTGTCCTCCTGCCTCACCACTGGCTGCAGCACAGGCTGCATCCACCTCTCCTTCTTCATTGACCTTGGTGTCTGCAGAGTTCTTGCTACACTTATTAACACTCCTCTTAAATATCTGATCACAGAGGCCTTACCACCATCGCTAATTGTCTCAGCCTCGGCCAGTGGTGAGTCTGTCTTGGAGCCATATGGCATTGGACCTATCAGACACAGGGGAAGGTTCTAGCAGCTTCTCACATAAGCTATCACCACAGACACCCCACTACAAAAGCCAAACTATGCAAATCCAATACACTAGTACACAAATGAGAACTCAATTCCAAGAGAAATTCTGGAGAGAAAACTGTCATTCAGTTGCAAGCATTAATCAAGCAAGCAACATATGGGAAGACAGTGAAAACTGTGTAGTAACCCCAGTATCCCAAGGGCACCTGTAGTACTACCCAGTAAGCAGTGTCGTCTTACCTTGCAACTAGTAGATATACATTTTAAATACCCTCAATATTTGTCAAGCAACAAAAAATTTCTAAGACATGACTTAACATTTTAAGATGGTTATTGGTAATTAGTAATGTAGTACTTCATTTATTTCACAGGACAGGCTGATGGAAGAAATTATCTCCTGGGGCCACTAACATGGTCAGCTCTGTCCATGACCCCATGTAACAATTCCACTATGGCAGTGGTCTCCAAAGTGGAATGCATACACTACAGGGGGTACCCAAGGCAGTTCACTGTGGTTCAGGAAGAAAAATATTATAATTGCAGTGGTATACATATGTAATTTATAAATGAATACATATATATACATAATACATATATATACATTTGCAGGGTATCCTCAACATTTTTTTACAGATAGGAGGCACAATCAAAAAAGCGTGGAGACCACTGCAGTAGTGAAGAACTGAAGGGCAGCACAAACTTACCAACCATCTCCTCCACAAGCAAGAGTCACCAGCACGGAAGTCCTGTAGTATGGATAATTTTTACAAACTAATTGCACTATGATTCTTTGACATATTTAAGGTCTTTGAGCAAACTGTAACTTCTTGAGATATTAACTGTTACTACAACAGTGACAAAGGTGACTGAGAAAAATAATATGCTACGACTTCTGAAAGCTGTGCAGTTCATTCACACTCAGAGTATGTCCCTGTTCCAATAAGAAAAACGGCTTCATGAATTTTAGTCCCTAAACTGTCTATTTTAAGATACACTGGTGTCTAAAACCTAAACTGATAAAACTTAGGTCTATATCATCATACAAGCTTCATCTTTAGATACTTAAATATGTCAGTGGTCAAGAAGGAGCATAATGCAATGATTAACCAAATTAATATGTAAAAGCACACTGTAAGTACTAAAGTACAATCAACTATAAGTAACATAATAGTTTTACAGAAGAAATTTTTACAATGAGTGTGGTGAAACACTAGAACATGTTGCCCAGAGAGGTGGAAATATTCAAGGCTAGGTTGGATGGCACTTTGAGCAATGTCATCTAATTGAAGATGTCCCTGCTTATTGAAGGGCGATTGGACTAGATGACCCCTTCCAACTCAAGCTATTCAATCACTCTATAGTACTAAGTATTATATTTTAATGTTCTAATTGAAGGCTTGAAATTTCCACTGGAATCAATAGGTTATCTGGGGTATTATTGACTATAATTTTCATAACAGTACTTTATATAACAAGAAAATGTTGAGAAAATTTGAACAAACTTCTATTATAATCCCATCTTACTTTGTCTTAGAAAATACACAGCAGTAAGGGGAAGAATACACTTCCACTGCTAGTAAATTGGCCTCTGTCTGTTTCCATCCATATATCTAATTTTCCATATGTTGTTTGCTTTTTATGACAAGTTTGGCTTAGTACTGAATTCTATTTAATTCTACTGAATTCTATTAAAATAGAATTTTAATCTTGAAGAAAATAAGATCCATTAACTGCATCAGCCATTGTTAAAAAAATTGAAAAGAGAAATAAGTAACACTTTTAATAGTCAGGATGAGTATGAGAAAAAAACTCCATAATTCATAAAACTCTAGTAAGGGAAGTAATGCATTCAACTTTTGGTAGAAGAAAAGCAACCAAACATCTAATCACATTGTCTACAATCTGCAGGGTAGATAACTGTTTTAAAAATCCTTGGTCCTCTTTAACAATGAGGACAAATGGGTAATCCTAGGATGTGACTCTCCTCACAATAAATTCTAAAAGGCCAGATGGCTCATGACCTAAACCCACTTATTTCTCTCCACTTGCTAGAGGGTCACTAGCTTAGCTGTCAATAGTTACAGCAGCAATTTCTGAAACAAGATGAACAATTCTCACATCTGATGTGTGTCCATCAGGACCAAATGGCCTCCTGGAGGATTTTCTTTAGGCAAAAACAACTGAATACTGTAGTATTTGAATGTTAGAGATGTAAACAGGATATCTGAATAGTAAGGGGCTTAAACTTTGAATTTAGTATTTACATATTTAAACTACAGTGGTAAGTATCCTATTACAGAGATTTGAAACTTACAGATAGAATCATAGAATCATAGCATGGTAGGGTTGGAAGGGATCTTTAGAGATCATCTAGTCCAATCCCCCTGCAGAAGCACATCAACCTAGATCAGGTCGCATATCAACACAGCCAGGCTGCGCCTGAAGACCTCCAAGGAAGGAGTCCACAACCCCTCTGGGCAGCCTGTTCATTTTCATCACTCAAAGAATATAGTAAAAGCATGGATGATAAAAACTTTGCCAACAAGTGTCGCAAATCTTTTCCATAGTACCAACAATGGAGGTTGGTACTATGATAAAAGTCTGAAGATAAAAGTCTGCAGCAATGTCCAGCAGCTGATGAGTACGTGACTTGCTCTGTCAGTCTCATGCTCCCAAAATATCCCAGGGAAACAAAATTAAAACTCTCAGAGTAATACATTCTTTTATCTCAAGTTCATGGTGGGAAGAAAATAAAAATGAAATAAATATGATATAGAAAATTCCTAGGGATTATGTCTGGTACATACAAATTCTTACTTGGATATTTCATCAAGTATCACACACACAATAGTACAGAAATACCATAACCATTTCCTCAATGAATGTAACCTTAGAAATCTGTGAAATAATTGATTAGGTGAGTTCAGCTGTTTCCAGACAACAGAATATGGAACAAAATAAACGTTGCCTTTGCTGCTTTCATTCATTTGTTTCAATGCACAAAAACTTTCTGCTTGCTGTAAATGGACAACTACATTATAAGGCAAAAATCCTTATGGCATAAAATGTACAAGATTTCCTTTATCAGCTCAGCCTGGTGTCTTCTTGATAATGCTCTCCCCTGTCAATTGTGAGATCTAAATTCAGAACACTGAATTAATCTCTTACTTTGCAGATTGCTAGCGGCTTCCAATGGCAGAAAGGCAGCATATTTAATAGTGAAGACACAGACAAGTACTGAGAGGCAATGAGTCAAATACGTAATACTTTAAGACAGGATATATTTTGATTTTCATTGAAGGAAACTGCCATACAAGTGGAGCAGTATTAGAAAAAGAGTATAAAGATTTCTTGGAAAATAAAGCAGATGATGTTATCAAAAGTCTTTTCTGAATTTTCCAAGCAGCCTGGTAACATGCCTCTGCAAAGGTACAATAAAACACAGAATAGAGGCAGGGATGATCAAAGGGATGGTTCCAGAGTAAGAAACAGGTCTATTCAACATGGACAAAATATGTATAGGAAAACATGAATAAGAAATGACCACTCTGTGTCTTGTGACAAAAGCTAAGGGCACTCAACACTATCAGGTCACAGGCTTGAAAAAAAAAAAGGAATTATTAACAACTTTTCACAGAATGCATATATGTTTGGGGTAATTTATTGTCACAAGACATTATGTAGGTCAAAAGTATTTTTTAAAAAAATATGAAAGATTAAGAAAAATACAAGAAAATCAGTCGATATATGGAGTATAATGGAACCACAGCTCACAAAATAACTAATCTCACTGATTAGTTGTAACTGAAGTAATGTACTTTGAGAAAAATAGCAATGCCACTGCTTTTTATAACCCTTTCCAAGTATTTGTGATTGGTTTCACTCAGAGATTGAGCTAGATGACTTACTAGCCTGATCCATCTTGCAATTTTCATGTGACTTGTTCTACTTTCTGTGTCACTGCTGAGATTACATGACCGAAGATAAGAAATATGTACACCATTTAACATTAAAAAAAATACTGATTTAATAATTATATCTGGAACATATAACAACTGTCATTACCTAGAGTCTAGAGATCAAGTTACCTTCCTATTTTGATAACAAGTAGCTCAACCCAATGTAATTATGTTATTAGCTTTAATTCATGAAAAATATTTGACACATATATAGTTTTTGTATTACTTAGATAATGATAAGTTCCAGAGTTAGCTGCATGTCATAGAATCATACAATCATATAATGGTAGGGGTTAGAAGGGACCTTTAGAGATCATCTAGTCCAATCCCCGTGCCA
Source organism: Urocolius indicus (assembly GCA_013401255.1). Lineage (NCBI taxonomy): Eukaryota > Metazoa > Chordata > Aves > Coliiformes > Coliidae > Urocolius > Urocolius indicus. The sequence continues at coordinate 330,535 of WBNH01008744.1, read as the reverse complement.
AAGCACGTGAACCTAGATCAGGTCACACAGGAACATGTCCAGGCGGGTCTTGAAGACCTACAAGAAAGCAGACTCCACACTCCCCCTGGGCAGCCTGTGCTAGGGCTCCCTCAACCCCACAGTAAAATAGTTTTTCTTATGTTTAAATGGAACCTTTTGTGTTCCAGCTTCTTCCTATTACCCCTTGTCTTATCACTGGATACAACAGAAAAAAAATGATGCCTCAACCTCCTGATATCCACTCTTTAGATATTTGTAAATATTAATGAGATCTTGAGAAAAATCTCCTCTTCTCCAGACTAAACAGCCCCAGTTACTGCAGCCTTTCCTCATAAGGAAGATGCTCCAGTCCCCTGAGCATCTTGGTGGCCCTGTGCTGGACTCTCTCCAGAAGTTCTCTGTCCCTCTTGAGCTGGGGAACACAGAACTGGACACAGGACTCCAGATGAGGCCTCACCAGGGCAGAGAAGATGGGAAGGAGAACCTCCCTTGACCTGCTGGCCACACTCTTCTTGATTCATCCCAGGATATCATTGGCCTTCTAGGCCATGAGGGCACATTGCTGGCTCATGTTCAGTTTACTATCAATCAGGACTCCCAGGTCTCTCTCTGCAGAGCTGCTTTCCAGCAGGTCGATCCCCAGCCTGTACTGGTGCATGGGGTTATTTCTTCCCAAATGAAGGACTCTGCACTTGCCCTTGTTGATCCTCATGAGAATTCTCTCTGCCCAATAAAAACAAAATGTCCAACAAAACAAAATCATAGTAAAGCAGTTAGATGTTCATATGCTTTGGGAAATAGGTAGCTACAAGAAGAAGAAGAAATTGTTTTAATATTCTTTGTGGCCCTCATTATTCCTATTACAACTGTAAGTAGGTAAGAATCACTTTTTTTTTTTTTTCTTAGACCTTCATTTCCATCTGAGGGTCTGTACAACTCTACATCAGCAGTTATAACTGCACCAGTTTACGGCAGATGAGAATGCAGCACTTCCTGTCTGCTTCTTTGTATCTGTAAAAGGAAGAAAATGACCTGTCTCTCAGAATAAGATGTACCTTATTCACTTAATGGCCATGAAGCATGCTAAACATGCTCAGCTGAGATGCTATGCAATTATTAAATTCTGATATTTTGATGGACAATACATAGACACGCAAAGTAAGACCAGATGTGTAAGCAGAACAGACTGATAAGAGAACATAAAAAGGAAAATTCTTCATTCATATTCAGTTCAAGATTTTTTGAAAACAGTTATGACAGCAGTACCTCAAGAAAAAGTATTGAAATAGTCAAGGAGTACTGAAAAAATTCCAAACAATCTAGTTGCTGTTAGTCTAAATCCACAAACAAAATTAGCATCTTCTTAGATGTTTTTTGTAGCTTTGAAAACAAGCCATTCATTTATCTTTTATTTTAATAGTTTCATCTCCAAAATGAATTACTTTGCTCCTAAATGTCTGGGATTGTGAAATGAAAAGAATGCTCCTAATTTATACTAGAACCTAATCAGATACACTTTACCACTTGCGTTCAAAATAATGCATAAGTGCTTAACTATTTTTCTGAATTTGATATGAAAGAAATTGGGAAGCTATTATCTCTTATTTTCTTGAATCTCAACATACTTGACAGGAAATATGATCATCCTGCAAAAATACCAGAGGGGTTATTTTAAAAAATTAGTTTTTTAAAAAAGTTCTATCTAGGAGGGAAATAAAAATCTTTATATCTTCATTTGTAGTTTTAATCTCTCATAATTATAAGGCAAAATCTAAGGTAGGCTTTGAATATCAAACTATAATTTACACTAGAGTTGTCATAATGCACTACTATACTTGCTAATGAAAAGCTGGTTGTTTTTAAGGTCACTGTGAAACGTATCATGGCAGATTTTAATGAAGCAAGGACTTACAAAAATCTTTGATCATTCACTCATTAATATGTTTGTTCTGTAAAATATCACAGAAGGTCTACTTGAACCCTAGCTTTCACATTTTTGATTCAAGTCTAATGAACTGGTAAAAAGTGCGAAAAAAAAGAGTAAGTATTGGTTTTCAGGGTGAAAAAGGCAGCTATCAGAACACATTTGGAAACTCTGACTTTTCATAACATGTCAATATACTAGAGATCACAATTTACTTGTTGTGACAACTGTTTGCTTACACAAATGAATGTGACCCAATAACTTAATCTTTTGTTGTTTTACAGTGACAATTAGATAAATGTGTACATATTTTATTTACTTGCAAATGCCATGTTTATTTTTTGCTTTATGAGATATCCATGCATTTTCAGTCACTTTTATATCTGTCAGTGGAGTTTGATTTTATCTCTGCATTGGTGCTTGAACACATAAACTAACATTCCTATCCAAAAGAATCAGGGAAATACTTGATAAGTAATTGGCTATAAAGGTTTCATTGGGACAAACATTCAGACTTTTTCAGTGTGTGTCATGTTTAGGCAGATGAAGAGGAATCTTCCATCTGGATAACACTCCAGACTCCTGATTTTTTTAACAGCTGCAGAATCTGTTTCTCAAGCAGAGCTTAAAAACTACTGATGGGAACACTAATTTTTGTGCTTCTAGTTGTTTATGTTATTCTGCATCATTTATTACTTTGAGACACTGCACATTTTTTTATATGCTGCTTCCAACAACTATAAGAAGGTGTCTGAAATAGTCTACCTTTTTTTCCACTTGTCTTAAAAGGGAAATTTTCAGGCCAAAAGTTTAGATAGGAAATACAGGAATAAACCTGTCTGGTAAACACCAGTGATAAAGACAGAATGGAACCATATGAAATCAGTATACAATATATTTATTTTACTTAGAAAACAGAAACATAGAAATGTTTGAGCAACTTCTATTTATTAATTATTTTTCTAGGAAATCTTTCTGAATAGCAACTTTTCCAGGATATCCAAGGAGCTTTCATCAACCTAATGTATTTGTGTCCTATGGGACAACTTTAACAACAATCTCGAAATGCACTAGCAAATAAAATATATAAAAAAATACATTATAATTACTGCAAGGAGTTCTGAGTCCAGAAGCATTTTTAGATCTAATTAGAGAAAGAAAAGTAATGAATATGTGAAGGAGAAAACCAGTCCCAGAAGAGAAATATTTGTCACTCATGGGAATAAAAGGCAGATAGATTCCCTCTCTGAAATCTGAATATGAAGAAAAGAAAACTGTTCTGCTTGAGTGAACTTCTTAGATCACAGCTAAGTGGCTATGTTAGGAGTGCAAATCATGCTATACAAGCTTTCTCTTCACTTCATATGACCCTATGGATCTAAAGTTTAGAGGAACAGTTCTTTATCAGGATACTATAGCAAGAATCCACATCAATTCAAGGACCCGAAAAACTAATTTCTGGTTACAGGTTGAGTGGAGCAGTTGTCTGCTTGAAGCTTTTGAAAAACAGAGAGCCTGAACTCAGTAAGAGTGGTTTTTTTCTCCCCCTTTCTGATTTGGATCAATGCTTTGTACAAACAAAATACCATAGCACCTGAGAAGACAAACTCTCTAGACAAGTAACTTTATATTGTACTTGACATTTGCATGTCTACCAATTCATCCATCTTCCTTAGCAAGCCACAAATACTAATTTTTTACCATTTATTATATCTCAAGTAGAAGTTGAATGTTTTTCTTTTCTACCAGCAAACTCCTGAAGGTCATTTCAAAATGAAGCTACTGATGTTGCTGTGATAGTTAGGCTCTTTTATCCCTTTTAAATAAAATCATAGACAACTTGGTAAACAAACTCTACTGTCATGTTAAATATTTCCTTATTTAAAGATGAAATAAATTCACCTATAAAATCCATTGGAAAATTACATTTACTGTTACACAGGAAGCTCATACAGTGAACTAAGATTAAAGAAACTTCTCAAGTCTACTGTCAGCAAGTTCACTGATGACACCAAACTGGGAGACAGACCTGGGAGTCCTGGTAGATAATAAACTAACCATGAACCAGCAATGCGATCTCGTGGCCAAGAAGATCAATAGTATCCTGGGATGCATCAAGAAGAGCATGGCCAGCAGGTCAAGGGAGGTTCTGCTTCCCCTCTCATCTGCCCTGGTGAGGCCTCATCTGGAGTCCTGTGTCCAGTTCTGTGTTCCCCAGCTCAAGAGGGACAGAGAACTTCTGGAGAGAGTCCAGCACAGGGCCACCAAGATGCTCAGGGGACTGGAGCATCTTCCTTATGAGGAAAGGCTGCAGGAACTGGGGCTTTTTAGCCTCGAGGAGGCTGAGGGGGGATCTCATTAATATTTACAAATATCTAACTGTTGGGTGTCAGGAGATTGGGGCATCCCTTTTTTTCTGTTGTATCCAGTGACAGGACAAGAGGTAATGGGATGAAGCTGGAACACAAAAAGTTCCATTTAGACATAAGGAAAAACTATTCCTTGGAGGCCTTCAAGATCCGCCTGGACATGTTCCTGTGGGACCTTATCTAGGTGGGCCTGCTTGAGCAGGGGGATTGGTCTAGATGAACTCTAAAGGTCCCTTCCAACACCTACCAATGTATGATTGTACGTAGAGGTGAGATGAACACTCACTGGAGAGGTGACTACATCTGAGAGACAAATACTAACTTTTGTTACATTTTGTGAAATCATTAAATCTTCAATACGATTCAATATCAGAAAATGAAAAAAAAAGTAATTCCTTACAATATCCAATGGAGCTGAGTAGGATTTGTTTTATTCAAAACAACTAATGTCTGTGCTGCAACAGCAGTTAACTTGAGAATAGGTTAAAAACTCAACTATTTATAACTTTGTAATGTAATACTATCAGAATGCAGAAAAATAAACCTTCAGTCTGATGTACTGATTGCAAAATGTTCCAACTGTTACGGACTGCCAATTTGTCTTTTGTTGCATTTATCACTGATCTATGGCTGATATATATTAAATAACAGATTCTCTATCATTTTGTGTTAATTTCATTCTATTACCTAACATACTGGGGGATATTATCAAAATATGAATGGATTAAATTTGCTCTTTTAAAACTAAAATTAACCAATAACATAGAACAGCATCAGTTTTTCAATGTGCTGGACTTTTGCCATGTTAATTTGCATTTCAAGACCCACTACATAATGTTCAGTACTCTTATTTTTGTTACTGTTTACAGTGATATTCTTTCGGTTTTAAAACTCTGTTGTTCCACGCTAGTTGTAAGTGGTATGATTGCACTAGTTTTGGCTCGGATAGAGGTAAGTTTTTTTCACAGCAGTTGTATGATGCTGTTTTGTGCTCATGTTGAAAACAAAGTTTCTCACTTTCACCCTTCTGATTCTTTTCCCCATGCACTGGGAGGAAGTGAGAGAGCTTCTGGGTGGTGCTTAGCTGCCTACTAGGGTTAAACTACACACTGTTCTAGAAAACTACTTCCAGGCCAATTAGTAAGCATTGTAATTCAGTTTCATGTCATTTTTAGAAATTATTAATAACTCTGAAAAGCAGGCAAAGCTTCTTCCTCAGCCTCAAATATTGGAAAAAATAGCTGAGAAGTATTCATCTGTCTACAGTCCTCAGACTAAAGGCAGATCTTTCAAAATAAACATAGTAAGACGGTCATTGATTGGCAACTGTAAGAACTTCTAAAAGAAACAATCTGGAATGTCTGAAGTAACTGAATTCAGAACATAAATTGCTAGATTAGAAAAAAAGAAGTTATCACTTTTCCTTTGACAGGCCTTTTTGTGTACCAACTGTTCTTTTCTTCCAGGAAACTCTGAAAGGTCATTTCAGAATGACAGGCTTGGCCAAATGCAATGCAGGCAACAGAAAACTAGAGCAGATAATTAACCTCTCTAATTGTAAAATAAGTCACATGATTTTAACTGCATCACTGATACAACTCAAGAATAGTTAGAGGTTGCACTATGGATATGCTAGTATTTAGTTGACAACTCAGATAAACTTTTTAATCCTTTGCCTCCAGAGACCATGGTCCTGAACTGTGGAGCCTACCCTAAAATATGCCTTTATATAACAAAACACAAATGCTAGCAAACATTTTTCAATATGACACGGTACATTGGGATGGGAAATTTTATTTAAAGTCATTGACAGGGCTGAGCTAAGTTTAATTTTTAGAACTACCTTCACTACTTTTTTCTATAAATTTTTCTCAGCCTGATGAACAACAGCAATTCTAAAACAACCTTATAGAAATGTCACAGATCTGCCAGTAACACTACATAGTATTATCATCCTCCAGTACACGACAAAGAAAAAAAGAAAGCAGTGGATAAAACAATACTGATACCACATTTACTGCTACTTTTAAATAGAAGTTCCTCATCAGTCTTACTAACACTTGCTTGCCTACAAATAGTCAACTATGAAATTACTTCCTTTTCAAATCATAGATGAAAAATGAATATGGGAGGAAAAAACAAGGCCTGCAATGAATTCAGTATAGCTCAGATACAGTTTACAGCAGTAGCAGTGATGATTGTTCTTTTGAAAGAAACAATCTCAAGACATTCTGGAAGAGAGATAAAATCAAAAGTATGTTAAGGAAATGTCCCAGGACAAGGAACACCTACCCTTTTACCTTGTGGTATCTAATTATTAACAAAGGTACACTCTGCATTTTAGTGCTGTCTGAATTTTCCTCTTTGAAACATATTTTATCCTGAGTCATACCTCAGATATTTTCTCCCTAACACTCTCAGTGCTGATGGATTTCAGATAGGAAAATGTAATTGCTTTTCTGGGTTTTTATGACGTTCATTTGTTAACAAATCTACTAAAAAGTATCACAATGGATGAACTGCAGGTAAATGATCCAAGACAGATTTAATCTAATTTATCTACTAAATCACTTTAATTAGTTTTGGACTGTCAGCTGTTACTTCTAGATTTTTAAACACAAAAAGGAGAAAAAGTCTCATTTGAAAAAAAAAAAAGACTTTTATACACTTTCCTGAAGTCAAACAACTCCCACAAAAAAAAGGAGAAAATCCCACTTCATTAGTATACCATTTTCAGTTTATAACGATGATAAAACACAAAATAACTAACATCTGTCATCTTGAAAAGTGCTCTTTACAGTTATTATCTAATGTCTACCAGAGTCAGACATTGAGCCGTCTTAAGACTCAATTTTAATTCACATTTATTTTAACACATGCCTATACAAATTCAAATTTACCATTTGGTTTGTTTTTCTACATGACTTATTAATGTCAGATACAGTAGTATAAAGTCAAAATAAAGAGCCTGTAAGGTTAAGCATGGTAAAGTTTGGGCATCTGTTATTAACTGTACAAATTATCATAAAATATGTTTAGTATCCTATTGTATCTTGGGCCAACAAAATTAAAACTTTTTTTTATTTCATATACAACATGTAAATGAACAATAGGTGTCTAAAACCTCATTATATAGCATGTGCTCTTTTGTCCCTGAGCAGCAACTGTTTTGAAAGAGGCTTCATATTGATTTTAAAGAACAAATTTTGTGAAATAAAGCCATTATTTCAACAGTAAAACATTTTCAAAATTATATTCAAACATGACTTTAATTTGGAAACCATGTTGTCATTAGTAAGAGCACACAGAAGTGGTCTTAGTCAGTTACCACGTTGGCTCTGTTAGACATTTTAAAAAGTGTAGAATAGGAACAAGAAAGAGAAAATAAGAACATGAATACAGACTCATAGAATCATAGATGATAAGTGTTGAAAGCGACCTTTAGAGATCATCTAGTCCAACTCCCCTGCTCAAGCAGGTCCACCTAGATCAGGTCGCACAGGAATGCGTCCAGGTGGGTTTTGAAAGCGTACAAAGAAGACTCCACTGATACCTTCTCCAATCACCCAAGTCTTTCAAGCAGACATATATGTTTCTTAATCAATAGGGAAATTCATTTATATTAAGAACTCTGTGACTCGTTTTACTTTTTGTCAATAAATTTATATATCTGCTGCTACAGCCCACAACTGTGCCATGGAATAGAAAGTGTGGCAATTGAATTGATTCTAAGGGTATCTGGAGACAAAACATACTGATTCCTCTTTGCCCATGTTTATGTATCAGGGAGACAGAAATCAAAGTCCCAATAGATCAACAAAGCAAATCAATATTTTTTTTTCTCCTCAATTAGAATGGCAATCCCTCTGTTTTCCCAGGGAGTCTGGGAAGCCACGAGAGCAATAGGTGGTGCAGCTCATGTATTAAAGCTCTACTAAGAGAAACATGGAGATTTCAAGCGAGGCAGTGAGAAGGAACGATCTGAGATACTGTATCCTGAGATATGATGGATCTGCATTGAGAAAGGTCAAGGTAGTGAGTCTATTCTCAAGTGCTGAATCCTCCAGCTAAGACTTGTATCTGGGGCAGATACACACACAGAGAGACTCATAACCATCCCATTGATTTTTGTTGCTAGAAATAGTCAAACTGTAATACAGATGAAACTTGCATACAGCAAAGCTGCTTATAAAAGTGTCATAACCTTAGATTCTCTTCAAAACAGAGACTAAGATATGATGGTACAGAAGAGGAACATGGCAAATCCTGAAGATCTTCATATTTATCTTAAAATTTAAAGAAAAAAAAGTTTCAGCACATTTGCTGAGAAGGATGAGATAAAGAAACTGATTCTACTATATCAGATTACAAATAAAAAATGTCTGGATGACTAAAGAGTATATAGGTATAACAAAAATCTAACAATCTATCATCCCTAAAGTCAAAAGGAATAAAAGAGAGTATCTTCTGTTAAGAAACTTGTTTCCGCCAGCATAAACTTACAGAGGAAACTCAAGAACTCTCAATAATTTCTCAATACAATAAGCATCACAGGAGAAATTTCTGTTCAAATCTCTCACGCTCATACAGACACATCTACCTCTGCTCTCTCTATCTGTAAATATAAACTTAATTCATACCTCAGTATATTGGATTTTTTTCTTCTCACAAATCATAGAATGACAGGGTTGGAAGGGACCTCTAGAGATCATCAAGTCCAACCCCTCTGCAGAAGCAGGTTCACCTAGGTCAGGTCACAAATGTCCAGGCAGGTCTTGAAGATCTCCAAGGAAGGAGACTCCATTACCCTCCGGGCAATCTGTGCCAGGGCTCCCTCACCTGAACAGTAAAATAGTTTTTTCTTATATAGTAATGGAACTTTTTTTTGTTCCAGCTTCATCCCATTA
>WBNH01008744.1:213166-320254 GCA_013401255.1 Urocolius indicus | reverse complement strand
TAGAGATCATCAAGTCCAACCCCTCTGCAGAAGCAGGTTCACCTAGGTCAGGTCACAAATGTCCAGGCAGGTCTTGAAGATCACCAAGGAAGGAGACTCCATTACCCTCTGGGCAATCTGTGCCAGGGCTCCCTCACCTGAACAGTAAAATAGTTTTTTCTTATATAGTAATGGAACTTTTTTTTGTTCCAGCTTCATCCCATTATCCCTTGTCCTGTTGCTAGCTACAATAGAAAAATGAGATGCCCCAATCTCTTGACACCCACTCTTCAGATATTTGTAAATGTTAAAAAGATCTCACCTCAGTCTCCTCTTCTCTAGACTACCATCTAATGAAAGAACTGAAGTTTGACTTAACTGAAAAAGATCATCAAAAGACAGATGACAGCAAGAAGAACTTGCTAATATGAAAATGAAAACAGGAATATCATTCTGTAAAGGAGCTACAGTTTCAGAAATAGTGGAAATGCTGACAATATACTCATGTTCACTTATGAACTAGATGTAGTAACTTAAAATGTTACTTTTCTTCAGTTGCTCATTACCGTGCCCTCAGATAAGATCTACTCATATGAACCATGAATTCTTTCAATACATTTCAGTACACAGTAAAATGTTAGCTTAAATCATCTTACAAATGAGATCATTACAGTTTCAATTTTTATCACCATGAATTACAATAATATCCTAAATTAGGTGAAAAATTAGACAGTAGACTCATACTTTACCAAGTCTCTTAAAAAATATATATAAAAGAAGCCTTTTGCTTCATGCATCTTTATGCTTCCAAAAGCTAAATATGCATTTAGCTTTTTAGAAAACAGAGCACTTCACAGGTTTAAAATTTCGTTAGCTCCTACAGGAATCATGAAGTGAGTAGTACCACCCTGGGGCAGGCACGTAGAAAACACAGCTTTCTAAAGCACCAGGAAACTGTTGAGAGCTTAATTAGTCTAATACAGTAGTAATAAACCCCCAACGCACACTCGACAAAAGCTTCTATGTCTTTGTTTCCTGTTCTTATTTAATTCGTGCATTCTGCATCAGATCATATTTTACAATAGTATAATACAATGACTGTCATTGCTAAACTGTTTTTTTGAGAGTTATACCTTTCTCCTGCAAATGCTATTCTGATGTGGTCCTGTTCTGAATTTTTCACACAAAATAAATAACTCTCAAGTATGACAAGAGGTTTGTGATAATTACATTTCAGGTAATCAAAGCGGTACTACTAATGCACACAGTAACAGGAGCAAATTACAACATTTTTGTTCAGTATTTTCTGTTTAGTAGGTAAGTTTTAGCAACGTGACCTTGTGTGAGTGTTTTTGTCATAGTTATGGAACAATTGACATGTAACTCCAGTCTCTATAGGTATGACATTGAATATTGACATAAAATGACCAGGGAAAATTCTTATAATAAAATTTGTGGCAAAATATTTCTTTAACTCCACATAGATTAAGGTCAGATATTGTATCATGGCATCAGTGGAGCATTAATTCACATTTACTCAGAACAGAGTTTGAGATGTTCAGTACAAATTTTGACCACGTGAAATATGACTCATGGAAAAGATGTTACTAGAATACTAGAATCTAACTCAACATAGAGATGGAATGAAAAACAAGAAAATTAACATTCACAGACTAAGTTTGCCTAAACTCTATTGACCTTTAAAGATCATCTATTATAACATTCATTGCTTGAGTGAGAACTGTTAAGGGATGCACAGACAGTGGATATTTCCACACTATATATGAGGCAACTGGGAAATAGCCTGTACAATGTCACACATTCATGCTGCATTCATTACTGATGACGAGTATATTATTACATCATTATGGTTTTCAAATCATGGATAGATTCCCTGAAATGGAACCTAATGCCTAGGTATGCAAGTGTCAATGGGAATTCTACATTTCTGAAACATCCATCATTCTAATAGATAAATCACACTTTATCCTCCCAAATAAACAGATACCATGTTATCAGGCAGAACTGATGACATGGGACACTGAAAACAAATGGAAACAGTCTACAGCAATATGCAAAAGCCAAGGATAGCAACTGAATCTGTGATTCTGTCATTCATTTAAAGTTACTTCATACACTGTTACTTTTTATCAGTTTGTAAGTGGTTTATTAGGATATCACAGGCAAAATACATGAATAATGAAAATAGAATAGCAATTTATATATGAAATATATGGAAGTGATCGCAAACACTGAAGAGTCTTATGACAAACAGTGGATTGTGAGATGTATTGTGCATGACTATTTTTCTCTTGTCCAAGACAGATTCAAAACATTAAATTCAGATGCTTTTCTATTTATTAACAGCAGTTTTTCTATTCACTATCTATTTACTAACAGCTTAGTATTCATTAAAGTTAGGGCTATTTACTATTCACTAAAGTTAGTTCCTTCTCTGCAAATTTTTCACCACTAAGTAGTGGTAACAGAAAGCACATCACAAAATATAGCTGCAATGTATTTCAAAGATCATGATTTACTAAGAGAGCCTCCTTGAGTGGCTGTGTGTAGATATTCTACTGCTGATGGGTATACCACAGTAGGGTTTTTTAATAGAAACTATGACTGAAAAAATTATCTGCACAGTGACTAAAGTAAAATGGTATCAATTTTTTATCATCAAAAAAAGGTAACAGAATGTTTTGGTGAGAGGACATTAAAATAGATGACTCTATCATATTCCCTAAATTATCCAAGCTGAATCATAGAATCATAGAACGGTAGGGGTTGGAAGGGACCTTTAGAGATCATCTAGTCCAATGCCCCTGCAGAAGCAGGTTTACCTAGGTCAGGTCATGTAGGAACAAGTCCAGGCGGGTCTTGAAGGTCTCCAAGGAAGGAGACTCCACAACTACTCTGGGCAGCCTGTTCCAGTGTTCTCTCAACTCCACAGTAAAACAGTTTTTCCTTATGTCTAAATGGAACTTTTTGTGTTCCAGCTTCATCCCATTATCCCTTGTCATGTTGCTAGCTACAATAGCAAAATGGGATGCCCCAACGTCCTGACACCCACTCTTTAGATATTTGTAAATGTTAATAAGATCCTCTCCCAGTCTCCTTTTTTTTCTAAACAGCCCCAGTTCCCGCAGCCTTTGCTCATATGAAAGATGTTCCAGTCCCCTGATTATCTTGATGGCCCTGTGCTGGACTCTATCCAGAAGTTCTCTGTCCCTCTTGAGCAGAGGAGCCCAGAACTGGACACAGGACTCCAGATGTGGCCTCACCAGGGCAGAGGAGAAGAGGGAGAAGAACTTCCATTGACCTGCTGGCTGCACTATTCTTGATGCATCCCAAACTGCCCATGTCACCTGATCAAGATGAACCTGCTTCTGCAGGGGGGTTGGACTTGATGATCTCTAGGGGTCCCTTCCAAACTCTACCATTCTATGATTCTATACCCAATATTCATTCCATGGGCCTGAGCCCTAAAACAATAAGCTGATATTTTGTCAGAAGCAGTAGGTCTTTCATCCATGTGACATCCCGATATTCCACTGGAAATGCTTTCATTAGTGACAGACCAGTATATTAGTCTTCAACCATACATTTCCAACTGTCTAGGCCATTTTATAAAATGAGCCTGTCTAGACACAGTGAAAACTCCCTGCAAACAGATGATATAGTCTGTGTTCCCTTTACCTGAAAGTCATTTGGAAATGCTGCAGGGGGATAGATTCATTTATGAAGTGACACAGAGCTAACTTTGGCATTTGAATAAGATGCAATTTCACAGAAACTATATGAAATAGGGCAGAAGATTCAATTATCGATGTCTGTTATCCACTTCCTTCCTGGAGGTATTGCCAGTAATAATAAGACATAAAATAACCTTAAGTTTAAAACGTGGGTTCACGGAATTTGATAAAGCCAAATGCAAATATAAACTTAGTATTCTACTTAATAGATAAATTTATTTAAATCCTTTGAAAAGGCTGTCATTTGCTGACAAAATGCTGAAAAGGCCCTGCAATACATGATACATGGCTGAGGCAGCAACTAAATACATTATTATGAAATCCAGTCACAGGCACAGCTGCTTAAGCAAATAGTTTAAGATATCTGGAATCTGAGATATTGTTAGTAATGGATGTTATTGTGAAGAAAATGATAGACAGGAGAGTTTTTTTTTTTTTAACTTTGCAGGTATTTGAGCCTGTTCGAATTGATTCTGTTACATTCAGACGTCTTTAGCACTTGTGAAGCATGCATCTTGCCTTAAGGAAATCATGCACTGAGCATCTAGTAAAGCAGGCTGCAGGATGAGCTGAAACCCACTAGGTTACCTTTCTCTTCAAAAGACTGTGTTCTGAAGTATATGAAGTACAAGTGGCCTCAATAAGCAGATGCACAAAAACTATTGAATCTTTATTATTATGTTTCAAAACAAAAACAAGATGATTGCACTTTAACTACTGCAGTCTGTATATAATGGCAGCATGCTTTGAGCATGAAAATGAATAAAGCTAGCAAAATTTCTATTGTCTGTGGAAATGCAAGAGAAGACAGGATGGCATCCTATGCTTGAAGGGAAAAATGTTACAACCATTGGAAAGAGAACAGTGGTCAGCAGGGGCTGAAAGATCTCTGCTTCGTTTGGGCATTACTATCATGCAAAGATTGGCGCTCACAATTTGTCACAATTTCCCAGAAGCCAGAATGCAATAGCAGCTGCATCACCATGGGATATACTAAGCCTGCTGTCTGTGTTAGCCTGGGTTAAGGTGCCAACAAAAGGAAAGGGCAGAGCAACTGGGAAAAGTAATTTTAAGTTATGGGATACTTAAGAATCTGGTTATATGATGGGGTTACAAGGCACTTGCAGGTTGTGCTATTTTTCTTCCCCATTAAGCTTTTCATTTACAAGCTTCAATGTTTAAGCAAACAATCAGAAATGTCAGAGCTGTCCTTACATGAGCCTCAAGCATGTTCACAACATTTTTTGCCTTTTAATGCCTCTATATATCTCATGTCTTTAAAGAGCATCTGAGTAAAAAAAAAATCTTTTTAGTTCTGTATCTCTGCTTGAATTCAGAATTCGGTGTTAGATTACAGTAATACTGGGGGGAAAAAAGGCTGTTGTTGTTGCCTTAGGCTGGTGCTGCAGCCTCAGTGAAATGAGGGTTCATTATCAAATTTTCTAGTTTGGTATCATTAGTGTTAAAAGAATCCAAATAACATCAATACGAATTATGCACTCATCCCACCTTAACAAAATGCAATAAATACAACAAATAACACTCATATATGGCAGCATAAAACAATGGCCAATTGCTTAATAATGATCTTCTTAAGAACTACCTTCATTTTATAAGGGAAAAGCAATATTCTTATTCAACTGTTTATGCTCACAACGAGTAGTCAGCCATGCATGTTATAACGGGCAGCTTGGACACCTGCATCTCGAGCAGCGGCCCAACAGGTTGAACACAGAATTATCTGGATGATAATAAAAATCTTGGCTTCAGGCTTTGAGTTTAACTCGCCCTTTACTACGGCAAAGAGCAGGTTAGGCTTTGCTGACCTCCAGGCCACTCCCCTGCCACACTAAGCGCTAATGGTGGCACTTACCGCGTTGTGGACAGGCACCCAGAGCATTGGACGGGAGCTTCTGCACTGTGGAGCTAAAACTGTGTTACTTTATCAGCAGTGAATGTTTGCAGAGTTCTCCTATACCCCTACATATTTTTTTTTGCCTAGCATTGGAGTTAAAATGGAGCTCTCCTACCTGTTTTTTCAACGTAACTTTCCATTTTCACTACCCTTTATAAGGACACACTCTCTCACGCAATGGATTTCAGTGATTTACACAGTGTTAGACCAAAAGGGAAGAAATGTCTGTGTCTCCCAGAGCAGCCACCACACTTTTAATCAAATATAGCTCATAAATCAAATTTACAGCTTTCAGAGCTCAATCAATAGAATATTTTATAGTCTGTAACAAAATTTTCTGGAAAGAAGCAGAAGAGCAAGAGGGATGTTACTAAGGGACTGCACACATCTAGGCTCTGTACCCTGTCTCCTTTAAGGATTAAACTGACAATTTTAACAATGAGTGATCTGTCCCAGGACTTTAATGCATTTATAAGCAGTGCATAGTTGGCTGATAATGAAGCCTTCTAGGAGGTCATAATCAATAGTACCATAGCACAGCAAGTTTCCTGTTCCACTTCACTCTAGTTTGGTGACAATTATTAATACTTCTCTCATGTTCCACTTTACCCTAGTTTGGTGACAGTTATTAATAATCTTCTCATCAAACTTTAGTTAAAGACTTCTGTTCTCATGGGCAGAACTTTTCATGGCTGTGCTAATGCTGCGTTATTAAATTTCTCTGAAGTTCTCTCCAAGTACGTCACAGAACACCAAGGACTCCTCTGTGTTAATTCAGTTACATGTCTTCCTTAAATTTAATTTGCATAGTTAATATATCAGGTTATTTATTAAGTGTTTAATTTGTCTACACAATACTGAACAGTCTCCTCATATAAAATGTCATAAAAATTACTGCATTACAAAGAACAAAGAACAAAGTCAATATGAAGTTCTATAGGTTACTGTTGAAACATACATGTAACTTACTAGATAACTCATAATTTTTGGAGTATGCAATAGACAACTTAATCACATCATACTAGGTACTTCTTCAAAATATGTTGCCTACTCATGTATTTCACTAATGGCACAAATGCACTATGTGTAGTTCATGTTCAGTATTTATTTGATTTTTTTTTTCCCCCTGGAAAAGACAGCACAAGAGTTCTTACACTCTGTTACTAAGCACAAATAACAAAATATATTATCTCAAACTCATCAAGATCTAGTGACAGCAACTTTCATGAGATTATAAGTGGATGCCTGCAGCTGTTGTATCAATATTCAAATTACACACATACTCCAGTGATACCAGGGAATGCTGGCTAAGTAACTTCTAAGTGATAGACTAATCGATAGCAAGTTTTCATTCAGATTAAAATCATCTTAACAGACTTAAGACAGCTTTGCCTTTCATTCCTTTTTGAGACATCTGCAGGAAGTATTGGCAAATATCTGAATGATTTCAGGTTTTGAAGACAGAAGACTAGAACACAGTGAACACTGAAGATGTGAAAGCTATTACCAGCTCTTACAGGATAAAAAGGATAAAAATTAGGAAATAGTACTGATAGGTTAAGACTTTGCATTAAAATGCATTTCCATTATTACTTTCAAAAACTGAAGTGGAAATTGCTTATACAGACAGAAGACAAAGAAAGTGCTCTCATAGCTCAGAAGTCTATTCTCTTGCCAAACACAAGTGACTTTTAAGATTATGTCTATGAAGAATCACGTTGCCACTGATTTAAGACAGACTGAAATAGGCTAAAAATATTAGATTAAGGTCCTAGATGTGGCTGGAACTTTAATGGATTTAAACACCATTTTTAATCAAAATCTTCAATAATTTTACTTTAAAAGGTAGGAGAAAATTGTTTGACATTAAAAGTTAAGTACATAGAAGCCAAATAATCTTTGACCAAATTTAATTCACAATTGCTCTGTATCAGTTGTAATAAACTCTCCAGGATGAAAAGTACAAAGATCTCACTAGTATCAGAAACAGCCTGAGGTGTCTCCAGAAGCAACATGAAAAGTATTCCTTATTATGATGAAGAACAGTGAATCTGTTTGTAAAGCCTGTAAAAGGTTGTCTGTTATTTCTAAGACTTCTTTATTTTGTGACCAGAGATTCAGGTGGAGTAGTAGGATATTGAAGAGGGGAGCTGAAAGGACTTAAACTCTCAAAACTGCCTATTTGACATCCTGCTTGACTTCCAACGGATTTTAGGAGGTAATCAACATCTAAAGCTAAGTCCAAGTCTTTAAAAAATCAATGGAGCCTTTGATTTCTCTCTTATGGTATGAGGAAAGTATGTCTGCTAAAGTTTTCTACTACAATGTTTTGCAGACCTAATGGATGAGTCATGGCAGATATGGTCTGGTGATCAGGTTCCAGACAAAACAACTTCTTGTAGATGGAGCATACAGCATGGAATAAAATTACCATATTCATCGATTTAATGTCATAATCAGAATCCTCTGACATATAGCCATATATGAAAATGTAAGCAATAATGTCTTTCTGGTATAGCAGGGACAGCAATTGGATAAACATAGAGAGGCCTGTCCACATGATCTTGCGCAGAAAAATACTTACTAATTCAGTTTCTATTCAAAGTTGACAGTGTATGAATCAGGTCTGGTCTATAAGTCATGATGCTGCCCTAATGTACACAGATGGTAGTAATTTTCCCAAATGTGTGAATTCCCATGTCAATAAAATCACATTATATTTGATTTCTTCACACACTCCTTCAAGACCAGTTATTTCTCAGATGAAGTTAGATCATGACCATCTGTCACTGATCATGAAGCCATGCATAGAGTGGAGCAATCATGCTGCATCTGGTCAAAATATAATTCAAAAGGCCAAATGTGTATCAAAAAATGGATACAGAATTTGTAATACGGCATGATAAAAGTTATCATGTTAACAGATGTACACCCTGGCAAGGCAAGTAATACTTATACTATGGGGCATAGATTTTCTTCTGATTAGAATTGTAAGATTCTGAAATCTGTACCAAATAGATAAACTCTGAAATTAGATATTTCTCAAAATAATAAAAATAAATAAATTAAACCACCCAAAATCAGAGCTACTGTATTCAACTTGTTTAGAAACCTTTCTCTTGAATATCCAACTTACAAGAGCATGTTTTCTCTTGTATCAGAAAATCACCATGGAAAACTACACCAAGATAAACTGTTTTTTTTTAAATTGTGTCTGCAACTGATGCCACTAAAATGGAAGGAAATTGCTTTTATGTAATTATGAGACTGACAGGCATATTTTTTATTGATAACAAATAGGATTTGTTGCCAAGAACAAATTATGGATAGTTGATGTATGTTGACAGTAGTGATAAAGAAAAATACATATTTTGATATTTGTTTTCTACATGTTCAGTGCAAATGAATTCTGAAGTTTCTTTTGCACATTACTGTATTGAGTTTTCAAACCCAAAATAGTTTCCCCTTGAGGAAAGAATTTTTTTTTCTGGGAAAAGAAGAACCCCCTCACCAAAAAAATTGACTGTCACCTGCTTGTTTTAGAGAAACAAAATTAAAGCTTTGTGTTCTAGTCTTAAATAATGGGCTTTAAAACAGAAATCCCTGCATCCACAGTCTAAGGTTTCTATTCCCATTAAAGAGGGTTTATTCAACCTATGAAAACAACCTCTAGTTGATCTACTGTTCTTTGGCAGAAAATATGATTTTGGAATTTACCTTTGTGGGACATGCTGTTAGATATATTTAATACGTGAAACCTGACTAGAGTACCAGTGAATTCATTGAGCCTCGTGCTGTTTATGATACTGTATTAGCCTTCAAAGGCAGCTGATCTGAATTATTAGGCATTCCATAATTCGAAAAGGACATAAATAAGGACCTCCTTTAGGCAGCCCTGGAAATCTTAAAGAGCATTTAGATAAAGAACAGAACAGTGAATTCTTACTTGGCAAGTAGAATTACATTGTTCTGATCCTACAAAAACTGCAGAAGAACTGACAGCAAGAATTGCAGTGTGGGAATAGAAGTCCAAGGTCATATAGTGAGTCTGAGGCTAATTCAAGAATATAGAACAGTCTGATCTTTAGTCTCCTGTGCTGTTTAATAGCAACTGCATCTCTAACAGGCACAGAACTTGTCAGACAACAATAGAAAAAAATACATCAGTAATGGAATATCAGTTTCTTGCAGAGCATACACAGAGATGCTTCTGGCATACTGAAGTACTTTCCCTAAGCTGCTTCCAGGAATAGGCTTTTGCTCTGCTAAATTATTGTATGTTTACTTTGGGAGTGGAGGCAGGTATGCTCTTTTCACTTCCTTATCTGATTTTTCTTTCTTTCCTCAAATGCACTCTGTGTTGACTAAGAATCAGTCACCTTCTTTGATTTGTGACAGTCTATTTTACTTTTCTTTCAGTGTATTTGGCTTTGTTATTTCTTCCCTTACACTGAACATTGTCTGTGCAAGTACCTCATCTACTGTAGCAATGACACAACTGAAGAGTTGGCTCCAGGAAACTAATTCTGCAAAGCTACATAACATCACCTTTATCCAAGACATATCTTTTTCAAGTCAAGCTCTCTGAAAACTTATCCGTATCTGCGCTCCACCTTGATAAGGGTTTTTCTTTGTTATCTTCAATTCAACTTTATTATCCACTATGTATAGCCAAAGAAAACCGTTCCTGTGGTCTTGCTAGAGTGATTCAGGCCATCTCAGAATAGATATATATATTATTATTCCTCCTTAAAACCCTTCCTCCTTTTCTTTACTCTTTACTATCCCTTTACTGAGATCTACAAGAGTAGATCTGATGTGACATGTGCACCAATCTAAGCTGAGTGGAGGATTGTGTTCTCTGATATCTCATATATGTGATGGTCCAGTGGTCACAAAATCAATGAAAATAAGCAGCGTGCTATTGCAGATTTCGAGAAGGGCTCATGGAATCAGCAAAAAACACAAAATACAGGCCATAGGTTTTGTGGTTAAAGATAGGGTGAGTAAAGCACGGTAATTACTAATGTCAAATTGTAACACAGGTATCTGGATGTACTTTCTGAAATAATCTCTGGTTGATAGCAGTGAACTTATTCAGCTTTTTATTCAAATTATCCAGTCATTTTCTAACATTACCTCTTTAGGTAACCATAACGTTGACAAAATTTCAGCCCCAAATTTTCATGAAGTTTTCCATTTCACCTTCACCCCAGTATATTAATTTTGAAGATCACAATGGCTGCTAATTCTATTAGGCCTCGTGCTCTTTATGATGTTATATTAGCTTTTGAAAGCATTTGATCTGAATGACTGACTAACCCCAGGGTCAAAAAGGAAGTAAATAAGGACCTCACATCACTTCATAGTGAAATATTGGTTGCAAAAATTACTGGTTATACTTTGCTCATACTATTGTCCAAAGAACTTTGAGGGCAAAAGAAGCAATGTTAATAATTGGGAACATTCTGAAGATATTTGAAGGTTAACTTTTTATCAGTTTTTACTGTCATTGTTATTCTTCTGAGTAGTTATTAAATAATAACTGGAAGCAACAGAAATAAAGACTTTGTTTTTTTACCCTGAAGGAAGAAACTTCATAGCTTGGCCTTTATTCAGTGATGACAACAGGGAAACAGTCATACTTTTAAAAGAAAAAAAGTCTGAATTGGACTCAGTTGGACTAAATATGACTGACTGTAAAATTGCACCTAGATTTCTACCAAGACATAACTGAATTCAGAGTTTGTTTAGTAAGTATTACCAAATTTTTGAAATTATTGCATGCTATGGGGGCTACCACAACCACCTTTTGCAACAGCCACCATGAATGCCCTTACCATAGAATGCAACTCCTGCTGATTTGTGGGAAATGAACAGATTAGTGCAAACCAATGCTGCTCCAGGTGAGCAACCTAAGCAACTGCTACATGGCACTGATCACCTCACAGAGCAATACTGTAGACGATACACAATGTACCTGCACATGCTTTGCTGTATCTGTAAAGTTAACTTGAAGCTAAACTGGTTTGGACTAGAAATCAGAAATGTTTTCTCCATAACTGGAGTACAGACAGAGTAACAGTGGGTAGGTACTGTATAGAAGGAATCACTTTCCATTTGAGCAAGGACTGAAAACCCTCAGACCAGGCTCCCTTCGTTTTGGTAGACTCTCATGCATGTAAGAGTGACAAAGAGATGTTAAAAATGTCCCTATCTTTATACCGTGACTCATAAAAAAGGAGCTGCAGAGAGTTGCTTTCTTTTCTGTTCACACTGCACTGAGGGGAGTTGGCAAGTTGTGAGGCACCGTAACAGCTACAACAAAAAAAAGGAGAGAATAAACAAATGAAGAAAGTTGGCAGGAAAATAGACAAAACCATTATGAAGTTAAAAAATAGTGTTTCTATATGCTTTTTTTTGTGTATTACACAGTCTTTGGGGGAATGAAGCTGGAAAAGAAATAAAGACATAATTCAGTTGATGCATTGTCTGTAACAATGTTAAGAAAGAAAAGAAGAAACAGGGTTGGTCAGGTTTAGTAAGAAACAATTCTGTTATTAGCAAAGACACTGCTTTTAATGACATTTCACAGCATTTCCATAGGTGTCTTCAGCATTTTTCTCCCTCACCTTTAATTTTTTGGTAGGCAGACATCGTCTGAATTTAACTTCTCCTAAAGACTCATGAATAAAATCTTAAGAGGGAAGGCAGTTTGTTAGGAGAGCATCTTTTAAAGTAGAAAGTGAAAATAACCATGTTATGAGAAAAAATTCATGGCATAGATAAATGAAGAACTTAAATTCTAATGTCATGCACAGTGACTAAGCTTTATTGATTATTAGGAGTAAGCTTCAACACTACTCAGAGTTAGAGTCCTATATACTTTTTGGCAAGATGCTTATGTGAAAAATAAATCACAGCAATATAATAGTACAGTATTAATCTGCTGCTTCTGAAACTGTGACAATTCAGCAGGATTTCAGTGTACCAGTAGTGGAGCCAGAAAGAGGAATGAAGAATGTCTCTGCTCTGGAAATGAAGAAAAGGTATGATGTATTTTCAGAGGTAACAGAAAATGCAGAGAAATGCAGAGGTCGGTAAGATCCCTTCTGAAGCCTCGTGTTAACAACAAAGTAATAGACTGCCTCTGCAAAGAGATAAGATGGTAATACTAAAAGTCAAAATAATTTGTACAAATGTCAAGCATAAAATATCAGTTTCTTTCCTCGGATAGTTATAAATTTATATTAATGTTGTCTGTGTCCTAGATTTTTTCTTTTTCGTGCGAGATCCCTTCAGCTGGATTGAGTGAATACCTCTGTATAACTCCTCATTTCATTGTGCTTTTCGAGACTGGCATTTCAAGAATATTTTGACTGTTGAGCTACCCTATCATGCAACTTGAGAAATCTGTCTTGACTGGTGTTAAGTGACACAATAGTAGTTTGTTCATCCTGCTCCTCCATCTTTTCCTTAAGTGTCATTAACTTTTTAAGCATATTTAATAGGGATCAATGGCTTCATCACCTTGTTCAAATACCTATATCTCATTGAATCTAACTCATTGCCGTTATGCACACACAAAACAAAATGGCAAGAGTGACGCATCAAACATGTTTTGAGCCAATATTTTGGATCACAATGCTCTGTTTTGATAAAATTCATTATTATTGTTCCTTTTAAGTCTTTTTTCTCCCCAGTATTTCCAGATGAATTTCAGATCCTCAAGCATTAGCATCTCGATTATTCATGGAATTTTTCAGACTTAAATGTATTCTGAATTTCTTCTCTTTATTCTCAAATGCACACAAGTTGGTCTCCAGAAATGTAAAAAAAAATGGGAGAATTGTTCTGATTGTCTAGAACTGTGTTTTGTCTTATAATTTCCTGTCTTATGTCTGTCTGGATTCATCTTTAAAGGAAGACATCATTTATGCAGTCTGTTGGATTTCAGCAATGAGTGAAATTTCACTTCATACTTGATTTTTTTTTTAATACATGGAAATCTTTGATTTTCTGCACATTTTCTATGCATCAATATTTTTATGAGTGATTTAAAATACTTTTATATCAAAGGCAGAAGTAATATAATAAGAGTTCTTATAAGAATCTCCAGGAACAGAGAGGATTACATATTGATTTTATTGTGCTATTAACAAGAAATTTAACGAAGTACACACATACTTAGTAAGAATATTCCCATCTTATGAGAGTATTTTGGCTATTAAAATAGCAACTCCATAATTTAAACCTCAGATTAACTTGCAGTGATAAACCTTTTCTGTGCTGCAAAAGAAAAACCCAATAGGATACTCTCTGTTATACTCGAAAGTGTATGTGAAGAGACAAGTGCCCAACAGGGACTAGACTTCTGCTCTTAAAGTCTAAAAGAAATTCTAAATGCTGTAGTTTGTCACCACATACATATTTTACTCATATAAATTTTTGGTTGATTTGCACTCTTTGCTGAAGTTCACCAGCTGCTGAAACAAATTGTTCATATGAATAAAAAGAGTCACGTCAGCTATGATTATTTCGATAATGCAGCATTCAGAATAATGCCAAGTGTTGGAAAACAATTTTGGAAGTCGGATGAATCTGCAGTTTTCCATTACAATTGGTGAAGGTTAGTGGGATGCTTAACTTTATTTTCTTGGGTTTATTTCCCATATTTGTGTATTTTCTATTGTATGCAACAGGCAAGAGTTTTTTATTATTTAGTTATAATAGAGTGGTTTTATTTTGTCTTTTATAGGGCTAAAAAATTCATTAAGGAAGATTATTGATACAGGCCAATACAATTCATGTAGGAAATTGTTTTAACTTATGCAAATTCCTGTCTTAAATATGAATCTGGCAGAGAGTAGGAATCTGACAGAACTTTGAATTTCTCTTTGAGCAATGCCTCAACTCTTTTCTCTGTTTGATGTAGTCAATATTTTCACTCTTTCTACTGAAACACAGGAGAACTCTACATGCTTCAAAGCTTTCAAACCTCTCACACATTCTGCACATAACTGATCTACATGCACATGGAGTGTAAGTAGATTGTGCTACTGGGAAATACACCTTTCAGATCCTGAATTTCCTAGGTACCTAAAATAGCTAAATAGCTAAAGAGATTTTGCTGTATAATTACTTGCATACTTTATCACTATTTTACTACTAAAATATAAAGAAATTACAATTGTGGAAAGAAAAACTGTCTTTGTGTATTATATGTGAGGCTGACTTCCTCAAAGGGAAGTTTCCTGTCTTGAGGAGCCTCAAAGCATTGAGTTCCTAACATTTATATGGTAAACTTTCCTCCACTTTATACAACAGTAGCTTGAGATTTTGTGTAAACATAAGCACCAACGTTCCATGAAGATGTATGAAAAGACACGTCAGTCATTCTTGATTAGAAATTATATAGGTTTTCATGCAAAAGTCAGGGTTTCATGCTTAGACCAGGAACAGCAAGGCCATTTCTCCTGCAACCACATTATATAAGTAGCAAGTGTCCTCCCAGAATGAGCACTCACTTTGGAAAGTGACATGAAAGGATTTGCCAGTCAGCATAGCCTTGAGCAGGATGCTTTAGTAAGGTCCCTAGAGAATCCTGATGTTCACAGTCTCAGCTAGTAGAAGCTCCTGAAAGTGATCTGCGAGTGGACCAGCAGCTGCACACCTTTGTATCCAGGAATTAAACAATAAAATTTCAAGGTAGCACAATATACTGTCACCCTAACTAGGTAAGATAGCTATTTAATTGTTAAAAGACTTAACTAACTCCTATTTATTCTATGCTTTAAAAGCAATCCCAGTTTTCTATTTCTCTTTCTTACAGCCTACATAATAAAGCTCAAAGACATTATTTAATTCTTCACCTGCTTTGTTACACGGTATTTCCTGTGGAAGAATATAAATGAGTCAAGCTCACAAAATAAGCTTTGCCATACTGCCTGGGGAGACACAAAACATTTCCACAGATGACTTGATTATCAGCAAATCAGTACCAACGGAACAAATGGCAGCAATTCACATGTTGCAGAGAGAAGGTGTTTCCAGAAAATGTCATGAAAAGTAAAGGAAGGAAAAAAGCAAGTATTTATCACCTATGCCACAGTGGTTATCTTTGCATGAAATATGACTCAAAGGAGCTGGGAGAGTAGTGACTGAATAGGTTTTAAAGTTTAGAAACAATTTTTATACCAACATTTTCAAGCAGAAAAAAAAGGAAGGGGTGCTTGTTTCCCACAAGTTCTAAACTAGCCATTATTTTACTGTTATCTGTACTTGTTGAAAATAGTGTAATCAAATGGTTTCACTTCTCCTAAAGATGACTATTATAAGGAAAGTTTCATGCACATTAATGATGTGAGATAATGATTCAGATGCCTAAAGCTACACTTACCAAAATGGCAGGTCTGGTCTACACAAGGATATAAAGAGGTGTCTACTATCTTTACCAATTGTTTTTCTCAGAAGTAGAAGGATAACTTCTTAAAAAGGACTTATCCATGCAAGTCTTTATAACAAAATGTTACAGCCATTGTATTTTTCCTATCCAAAAGAAAAAAAATATTTAAACAATACTTTAAAAAAACCCTTTAATACCTTCCTGCATCTTCCACATACACCACTGGAAGTGATAACTTGTGTGACTAAGATCATGTTTTAATCTATGACATTTAAGCAAGATGATAAATAGATACATATCTGTAGTTTAAATATTAAGTACTGTTTTTAAGTTGTGCTTTGAAGTCTGATAGAATCTCTTGATAAAAAATCAAAATCATGGAGATAACATGAAAAGAAAAATATTGTTTTATTTCTCACTATTTCATCATGTGATTACAGACAGACATGGGGCAGTAAGATAGTATAAGGTATTAACAAGTTACAAATCGTAAGGTTTTCCCAGTCTCCATGATTGAAAGTGAAGAGAATATTAGAGTTAATTTAGATAATTCCTTTTTCTGTTGCTCATTATAATAGTGCTTCTGGTGAATTTTATTGTGTCAAATAAGCAGTTTGGGAATGGCAAGCTACTTCCTACATACAACTTCACAATTGCTGTAATGTCAACTAGCATATCAACGGCAATGTACAGTGTACTTCTGGCTATGTAGTCGCTTTTTCTCAACTAGCCTATTGTGTTCTTAATTTTCAGTTAGCCTCTAAAAAACATTCTAAAGCTAAAGAGTAACTTTGCTCTTTTTTTTTTCTATTTTTTTTCCAAATATATCCCAAAAGCTAGTGTTCTATGGGAAATCAGTAGCTAGCTCATGAGTTTTGACATTGGCTCTGATTTATGACATGAAGTTAGTATACAGTTTCCCTGCCTCACCCATAGCTCTTTATATGATTCCCACTTTTTCATCCTTTTTGATGGAAATTATCACTAGCTTGTTTTAAGTCATACATACACCGTGTAAACATTGTTAAGGAGAGAAAAAGATCTATGACCTATTAGAGGCGTGAGACTGTAAGTTTCTGATTATGGTAGAAATCAGAGAAATTGGAATAATTACATTTTTTTTTGAAAAAACAAATATATGGAGATAAAAAAAAAATTGTCAGAGATAAATAATACTAGACAATGACAGAATTTAGAAATGTTATTTCAGAGCAATATCTAGAAAAGCTGCTACTTGCAGAAACTTTTAATGTTCAGAGGAATTTTATCAAGTACTACTCAACAAATCAAGAATTCAACAAGTATATCCAAGGGAACAAATGTAGCAAATTCTCCAGGTGATACTGTTGCAAGGTAAATGACTGTAACAGCCTCTCATTTTACTCCTACTTTTGCAGCTTTGTGGAAGGACTTGACCTTTAAGTAATGTACAGAATATACACAGGCAACATATCAAATGAAACAGATTTCCTGGTTTTGACACATGACATTTGAATATTCTTTTTATTGAACAATTTATTAAACATTTAGAGAATACTGAAGATTTTTGAGACTTTAAAAATGTTAATCTTATAATTAACAGTCAGGGACATACTTCTTTGCACATGCAAGACAGTGACATTACAAACCTATCACTATGAACTTTACAGTAATGCTAAAGCAGCATTAGTATTTTTCCACTTGTGTGTTGGAATCTCACAAAGAAGCAGATACCAAAGTATAAATAATAAATAATTGTTTTAAGGAGAAAATAACAATGCATTTCACATTGAAATCAAAAAGCTTCTTTGCTCATAGTACACTATTTACCCTTAACTGTCTATGCAATCCTCCCTTTCTATTGTATGACCTTGCAGTCACTGCTCAGAAGTAGGTTAAATTTACATTGGCAGCAAGTTTTCTATGCTGAATTTAAAGTAAGAGCAGGATTTGTTTTGTTTTTTTTGTTTTTTTTTTAAATAATGCTTGCAGCAACCTCTCTTTCCTAGATCATTTTGATAATTTGTAGTAAAGAAAGAAATTATTGAAAGCAGCATTAAAGGGAGCTGAGGCTTGAAATTGTTGCACATATATGCTTTAGACTAAATCCTTACTTTGTATATTTCAACATATATTCAGTTTTATTATCTTCAATTTGACTTCAGAAAATACACTGGTTCATGTCCATAATTTTCTGTTTCCTTAGAAAAATGGAAATTGGTTTCCACTTATCAAAATTGTCGTTTAAGGACATTTCAGAGGTATCTGATTCTTTACAGTAAATATACTACATATTTGAGTAAACTGTCTTGCCCTAGTATAACCATAATGACAGTTACGACCTGAATGTATTTCTGGTGAGGGCAGAACAAGCTACTGGAGTTAATTAGTTACAAAGCAATCAAATAGGTAAATGCAATATTTTGTATCATGAAACACTATCAAGTTGCACCACATAACTGAGATAATGACGTTCACTTGCTTTTCCTCTGGAAGGTGGTTGTACGTGCTGTCAGAAATACACAGTTGGTAAGAAACTAAATGGTGTAACTTAACCTAGATATAAAATAAGCAAATGCATGCATTCTAATGAAGTCAAGATTCCTACACAGGGTTTGCATGTAAGACCCTATACCAGTTGAGTGTATGATATATTTTCGTGATGAAATTCAGTGAAGATCACTAAGATCACTAAGATGATTAATAGGTACATCTTACTGAAATGTACAGGTATAAGTTACAGTGTGATTAGAACAGATCATAGCTATTTTTAAGGAATCAAAGACAATTTTCTTGACTGGAACAAGGTTTCTGGATTGTATACTTGATAATTTACTTTCTCCCTTGCAAGGTCTGTAGTAAATAATTATGAAATGATTACACATGCCCTTATCTCCAGTAATTAGGAGTTCTTTCCAGACATCATGAAGAACTGGTCCCTGAATATCAAAGGTTTATAATGATAGTTCAGTCAGGCAATTTCTGGTCTCATTACACTAAATTATCAATCTCTTTGAAACATTAGGATTAAATAAAATCACATTATGCTTCAGTTATTTCTCAGCTGCTAAGTACAGGATACATCAACTCTGATCCTGATCTATATAAACATTCAATGTGACAGCACACGCCCCAGGTTGTCGCTGCCCCAGTGAGCTGTCGATAAGCCCATCACATACCACAGCCCTGGCTGACCTAGAAGTGCTAAGTGCAAAGGAAAAGGCTGTTCCTTGTATTGATGATGGGGTTGTAGAGGGTAAAAGCAAAACTCTGTGAAAAGAAGAACTCATCTTTTCACAAAGGATAAAAGGAAATGTTCTTCTTCCAGTGACAGAACTATTAAAAGATATCCTATGCAGAAAAATGGATCACTGTTAAAATCTCATCATCAAGCATGCCTGCAAGCATCAGCAGAGCAAATGGCATCTCTTCCAAGTTTAGAAAAATCCCACAAGATATCTCATGGAAACTAGACATTCAACTGTTAAAAGTATGATATGATTATACACCTGAGGTCCTATTCTCAAAAGGAACTATATGATTCAGGGCTTTTTTTTTTTTTTGCAAGCTTGTATTCTGATTTTATTGACTGGAATTGTTACCAGTGTGTCTAATGCAGGATGCTGCAGTCCTGATCATCAGAGATTTGGTTACAGCTGCAACTCACTGTACAGTTTCCTGCTTTTAATTTGCTGTTCAGGTAGTCATAACTCGGTTACATTTTCACATAATATTTTTGAAATAAAGTCACAGAAAGAGAGGAAAGGGGACTCCTTTTACACAGGTAAGATAAACACAAGAAATTCTGTTGAAAATATAGTTGGAAGATAGTCAACTCATTCCATTGAATTGATTCGATAGGCCTGTACTGGTTAAGCTTTAAAGGAGAAAATGGCTTAGGAAGATGAATAGACTGGAATGTACTTCTACCAAAGTCTGTGTCACAGAGAGGTAAGTATTCAGTCCAGATAATATGATTCAAGCATATTATGTCTCTCAGACTGAGAGACCAACTGCAAGGTAAGACTAGGTCAGAAGAAGGCAGCATTCAGACACTGGTAGAAGGCACAGGGGAGTCCAGACAAGGTGTCATCCAGCAGAGCGGTCATGCATGTACACTGATATGGCCTGTTACTAGAGGATATCTATCAAACTTCTGCTTAAATTTAACATTTCTTATTCCTGGCATAACCGTTGGGAAAAGTCAAAATTTGCTCCCCTCCAAAATACTGCAGATGATGCTGATAAAGGAGGAGAACCTGCATTCTTTGGAATACAGAAGAGAATTCTGGCACATAAAATGTAAGTAAGTAAATAAATCTTGAAAATACTTAATTGAAGCACACACTGAATGGTAACTAAATCTGTTATCTTTGAAGGAAACCTGCTTTTTTGGTTCCACTATTTTAATGGATTACAGTGCAGTTTGCACAGCCATCATATATCGAAAGCAACTGCTAATAGTATGTCCAGATACCAAATGCATGGAAGATATTCACAGAATTTAATTTTAACACTGACAGTATGAAAATACATCATTTAATATATTATATACTTGAGAAAGGCTGAAAGGTAAAATATTCTCTGATATCTGAGCAACATATGACAATTTTTTGGGGGGGAGCCAACAGTCACTGATTTCTTTGGCCTATAGTGAGTGAAATGACCTACTTTCAGACAGTAATACAAAGTGATATTAGTTCAGATATACCAGTAGTCTGGCAAGGTCATTTTTAACTCTAGTTGCCAGTACTTCATGCTATCAGAAGTTCATTAGAAGGATGTTGCAGGTATGTAACCACAATTTAGATTTTTTTTTTCCTTTTCCTGTGTGCCAATAATACTCTCTAATACTATGAGAGTTACAGACCCACAGAATGGTAGAGGCTAGAAGGCGTGTACATCTAGTCAAACTACCTGCTAAAACAGGTTCACCTAGATTAGGTCACATAGAAACATGTTCTCCTCATGCACCTCATTCAGCAGCGAGCTGACATTATTCCTAGTCTTCCTTTTGCTGTGGATGTACTTGAAGAAGCTCCTTTTGTTCTCCTTTACATTCTTTGTCAGTTACAATTCCAAGAGGGCTTTAGCCTTCCTAGTTTCACCCTGCATACACTGATTACATTCCTATCTTCTTCCCAAGCAATCAGTCCCTTTTCCCATGTTACACAGAATTCTTTCTTCCATTTGACTTGTTTCAGAAGTCTCCTGTTCATCCATGCAGGCCTCTTATCTACTCTATGTGATTTACTTGTGGCAGTACACTGACCTTGGGCTTGAAGGAAGTGGTGCTTGAAGATTGACCAGCTTTCCTGAGCACCCTTACCATCTAGAAACCTAGGTTTCTCTAAGCAGGTCTTTGAAAAGGCCAAAGTTATTCTTCCTATACCCTGTCATTTATAACTCAACCTAAAAGCTAAAATTGTTTCTGAAGCCAACTGTAAAATCTGTCATACATAATAACTTCTGGAAAAGTAGTAATGCAAAATCACTACAATTACAAAACAGTTATTCATCAATTTGTTTTATAGTACTGAATCTTTTTTCCAAAGAGATTGAAATTTTTCAAGTAATTTCTATTCAAATTATAATTAATGTTCATTTAAGTAATTTATATATTACAAGTGATGGTAATAAAATAGAAGCATAAATGAACCACATATTAAAAAAAGCCTTTTTGAACAAAGAACCAGGAACAGTGCTGACAAAAGAATAATCTGCAGAAATGGAATACATATAATCATTTGAGAAAATCTTACATTTTCAAAAGTTAACTTTCTTCTGTCCCATAAATACTAGGTTGCAAACATGCATTAACACTGTGCACAACAATTTGCACAACTGATATTTTTGTTTTCATTATCTCAAGCCCAAAACTCATACTATCATGTACTATTGTGCCTGACTGATATCACCCATCTTACCCTCCAGTTATTCTAAATACACTACTGACCTGCTCCTGAGTTACCAACAGTAACTGAAACAGAAAGCAGAGAAACATGATGATCATTACCTCTTCCCATTCTCCTGCTCCAAGGAAGTATAAGATTTGCATTTCACAACTAATAGAGAAAGATGGAACCACAGTTACCTTTTTCGCAGAACCGACCAGTGAAGTGCAGTGGGCAGTCGCACTGAAATGAGGTGGCCCCAGTGGGCAGAGAGAGAGGATGACAGGTCCCTCCGTTACGGCAGATTCCTTCCTGGCATACAGATGGCAATTCAGGGGAAATCTGAGAGGCCATAACAGGCTCAGGCAACTCAGGCATGGCAGAAGAAACCATAGGGAATGCTGTTGATAGATATGTGGGTACAGGAATACTGAAAGAATAGAGACAATACATCAAAACAAAAAATCATGACAACAAATTTTGCCACTATAGTTTCATTTAAAAACTGTAGTTTGGTTTTATTTGTTTATTTAGAAGATCATTAACAAAATGTGAGTTCCTTAGCAATTCCCCGTCCTGAAATCTAACAAAAAGATAATCAAGGTATTTTTCCTTTCAAGGGAGTAAGAAATAACGTCCATGCATGCAGTACAGTTTGTATGTGCTCTCATACTTCCTTTTTTGGTGGATGTCAACAACAGAGTGATAAATACACAGAAGCCTCTATTATTAAACATTTTGTTTATTATAATCACATAAGGTTGTTCTAGGAGACATGACATCCATAGGAGTAGACTGAGCTGGTGTGTGCAGAAGGAAAATGCTATAGTACACGGATTGCAACAAAGCAGTTGCTGAGTTTGTAACCATCCCTTTCTCATAAGGGAGATAACATGATTGTCATATGGGCTCCTCTATTCAGAGCAGATTAAGGACTAGAACTACTGATTAAATCAAATAAAATCTTAATTTTATCATCAGTCATAGCCTAAATGTTTGAGAAACTGAAATAATAGTAGGCTTACAGGAATAACCAGATATTTACAGGAGAAATTTTATGGGAGTTGTTACTGGGATTTGCAGTTGATTCTTCTGTTGTTCCCAAAATAAAACCCCAACAAAAATGAAACAAAACTTGAGTAGGAATCAAGGCACAAGCTAAGCTCTTGCTCCTAGCTATTAGGAAGACC
This sequence comes from Urocolius indicus, assembly GCA_013401255.1. NCBI lineage: Eukaryota > Metazoa > Chordata > Aves > Coliiformes > Coliidae > Urocolius > Urocolius indicus. The sequence continues at coordinate 297,137 of WBNH01008744.1, read as the reverse complement.
CTTTCTCTAATGACAGATAATCCTATAGGTGATCATTGCAAAATTTACTGCTCCGAACCTGGTCACAGTTTCTGTAAGGGGCAGAATACTGAATAGGAAGGATATCTGCCTGACTGTCAACTTCTGTTTCTTGTATCTGCTGGAAGCACTGATTTCCAGCTGTGGAGATTTTACATCCCCTTTGTGATAGGAAGCTATTCATTTTTTCTCTGAAATATTATCACAGAAGTTTACTTCAAATGAAATCTTAGGAGTCCAAGTAAGGCAACCAAGCTTCATTCTTAGGTTAACATTCTAATCTGCAGAGAAGAATGAAAGGAAAGCTCCTTGGTAGGTTGATTTGTCCCCAGTTCAGCTGCTAGTCTTTTGCAGGGTGTCAGCCTTTGCAGCATTGTTCTGGATGTTTTATGCCTAGATGCTGCTTGACTGATTAAGTTCCAGCACCTGTTTCCAGACACCCTGAAGCTTGCTGCCCTACTGCAAAAGCAAAGAGTTTGCCTGGGCTGGTTAGTGGGGCAAAAGTCTGCAGCTGCATTCACAAGCCGTTCAAGCTGCCGCTGTGAGTAAGTAATGACCTCATCTCAGCACACTTTAACTAGAGCATTTATTTGAATAAAGAGCTGGAAAGTGCTTAAAGTAATTTAGTAATTGAGGTGTTAGAAGTTCTGACAGAGTGTAACAAAAACAAATCAGGCAAAACTTGATTCACTAGTACTGCACAACAAGGCCACAATTTTCTGGGTTTTCTCCTTTTCAATTTCCCAGCCTGTCACTGCCTCTCAGGTCAATAATGCACTCAAAGACCTTCTAACTTGCTGCAAGCATCAACACAATGTTTTTAATCTTAAGATGAGCAGCTGAGTTTTAAAGGCCTGCAACCTTGTGTTTCATAGCTGAGTGTATGTCAGTTTGAAATGCTTGTCTAAATATAGATGTCAATACAATTTGATGTCTTGTTTATTTTATATTACATTCTTTACCACTCAAGGAGAGGTATGATCAACTGAATGGCAGGAATACACCACTTAGGGATCATGCTCGACGTTTTGTTGTTAAACCAAAACCACACATACCTTAACCAACTGTGCTTCCCCCTTCTCTATGCTCTCCTCTCTTCAAAAAGAGCTGGAAACTATTAATGTGTAGATTTAGGGGCACTGTGGATTAAAAAGTTACAACATCTGAGAAGCCCCAGCTGTGCCCTTACCTGGCAATGCAAGGGTTGAGCTGGGTGTTGTTGTTTTAACCCCAGTGCTGGGTCCAGCGATTGGGGTTGTGAGAGCTGAGACTGTTGAGCTTGGAGAAGAGAAGCTGGGGGGGTAGAGGTGGTGGGGGGAGGTGGGTTAGTCAATTTGTATAAATCCCTGAGGGGAGTGGAAAGTGCAGTGATTGTGGTTTATCTCAATTTCAGTCAAGCATTTGACACAGTCTCCCACAGAATCCTTGTGGCAAAACTGAGAAAGTGTAAGCTGGATGATCAGGTTGTGAAGTGGACTATTAACTGGTTGAAGGGAAAAAGGCAGAGAGTGGTGATCAATGGGACAGGGTCTAGTTGGAGGCCTATGTCTAGTGGAGTCCCTCAAGGGTTGGTGCTGGCACCAGTATTGTTCATTAATCTATTCATTAATGACCTTGGTGAGGGAACAGAGGGCACTGTCAGCAAGTTTGTTGATGATACTAAACTGAGGCGAGTGGCTGACAGAGCAGAAGGCTGTGCTGCCATTCTAAGAGACCTGGACAGGCTGGAGAGTTGGACAGAGAGAAATCTAATGAAATTCAACAAGGGCAAGTGTAGAGTCTTGCATCTGGGAAATAAGAACCCCATGTACCAGTACAGGCTGGGGAATGAACTCTTAGACAGTAGTGTAGGGGAAACAGAGCTGAGGGTCTTGCTGGAGAGTAGGATGAGCATGACCCAGCAATGTGCCCTCGTGGCCAAGAAGGCCAATGGCATCCTGGAATGTATTTAGAAGGACTGTGGGCAGTAGGTTGAGAGAGATTCTCCTCCTCCTCTACTCTGCCCCTGTGAGACCACATCTGGAATATTGTGTCCAGTTCTGGGCCCCTCAGTTCAAGAAGGACAGGGAACTGCTGGAGTGAGTTCAGCACAGGGCCATAGCTTAAAGTAGTGGAGCATCTCCCTTATAATGAAAGGCTGAGAGAGATGGGGCTCTTTAGCTTGGAGGAGACTGAGCGGTGACATCATTAATATTTACAAATATATAAAGGGTGAGTGTCAGGAGGATGGAGACAGGCTCTTCTCAGTGATGACCAACGACATGACAAGGAGAAATGGGTACAAGCTGGAACACAAGAGGTTCCAGAGAAGGACAAGGAAGAATTTCTTCTCTGTGAGGGTGAGGGAGCACTGGAACAGGCTGCCCAGATGTGTTGTAGAGTGTCCTTCTCTGGAGACATTCAAAACCCATCTGAATGAGTTCCTGTGTCACTTGCTCTGGCAGGGAGGTTGGACTGTATGATCTTTTGAGGTCCCTTCCAGCCCTTGAGATTTTGTGATTCTGTGAAAGGGAAAAGATGGGGCCAGACTCTTCTTGCTGGTGGCCAGAGAAAAAATGTGGGGCAATGGACATAGGCTGAAATGCAAGAAACTCCACCCAAATGTATGTCTTTTCTTTTTTCCCTGTAGGAGTGTTCTATCTGTATAATGAACTTCAAACTGAGACCTGTGAAGAGAGCAGACCTGCTCTCAAAGTAATTCATTATCAGTCTGACAACAGTCATGTCTACAGAAGCACTCTGACATTTTCCCATGAAGCAAGTTGATGAGCCATGCAATGGCAAGGGAGTCCCATTGATATGATAACATCTCCACTTCCTCTATCTTCTGGTACTTACACACTTAACATTTTATTACTGAAGTAATGGGTTTAGCCTTATCTGATATGAATGAGATAAGGAAGTTTGTATTTTTAGCTTGTCAATAAAGCAATTTGGGCTGGGACCCAACTGCTTTTGTGTGTACATGCCATTATCCTTAGGTTGTGACAGAATATTATTTTAAGCAAATGTTTTAGAATTTGGAGCCAAAAAGAAGGATTTTTTCATGGGCACTAACATGCATGGTCGAATATAATTTCAAAATATTATGAAACTGGTTGGTTTAAACAGGAATAAAAAACTAGTACCTTACATGTAATTTGGCAAGAATGAACAAAGCCTTTTAGAGGCTTTTTATTTCACTGTTTACAATCATATCAAGAAGAATACTTTAAATGGCATTTCACTGGTTTCAAGGAAGCCACAGAACAATGTACCTGTGCTTACCCTACTGGAGAAGCCACTTAAATCACTCGACACAGTAAATAACAAAACAATTTAAGAGATTACCAGAGAAGGATTATTTTTCTTCAGCAGTTTATATCTGAATCTTATTTCCTCACTATCACAGCCTTTGTTTGGTGTGGAGGAATCAGGTGTCTGTTTTCCTTGTAAGACTTATGATCAGGTATGTCTCTTTAAAAAATTAAATTCTCAAATTATGTTCCAGGCTATGAGCCCAGCTTTCTCCCTCCTACTAGGCACAACATTTGGTAGCAGAGCTCAATGATACTGTGGCTGCAGCTTTCCATTTAAAAAGTCGCAGTTGGTATAACATCATTTGCAACTGCTTTTGCACACACAGCATCTCATTTAATGGTGTGAACTCTTGGCAATGCAAATAATATATTCGACATACAATGCAGCCGAGGATGTGAGAATGCAATTAACGGATATAATGAAGTTTACAAATCTAAAGGAAAAATGCTGAACTGCAGGATGCATGGCAGTGCTAGGCATACAAAGAAATGTCAGGTATAGAAAGATAGGTGAAAGGGGAAAGAGGAAAAGGAAATACATGCACTAAGAAACATGTTCCAGTTCTGTTTACTTTAAAGCATATAGATTCCATAGACTTTACAACAGATAAGTTAATATAGAATAAGTTAATATAGAATGTGCAGCAACAATGCTTTATGTTGAAAGTTTAATAGCAAAAGCCTTCCTAAACCAGACATTAAAGTCAATTTTCCCATGATGGTATTTGCAAAAAAATCCTCTCCTAAGCGTGTTTAGGACATGCTTTACTAGCACTGAATTTCTGTACCAAATCCAGTCCTTTTTTTTACCTGGCTTGCTTGCACAAGTAAGTGAGCATTGAACCTTTCAGTTGTTCACACTGATTTGGCTTGTTTTTGCTGTTTTGTAGCCCGTCCTCTCCTCCCTTTTAAGTCCCTCTTGATCTTCAATCATCCAAATATTAAACTCAAAAGAAAGGAGAGCAATCAAAATTGAGTGGACCAATGGGCAGATCTTAAACTTTCTGAAGTTTAAGTTAGTCTTGAAATTGTCTGAACTTCATCTTTTCGGTTTGCATTTAGTCAACAGCCACAGTTAGAAAAATCTCTTTCCAGTTTCATCTTAGCTGCTGTTAAGAAAAACAGCTCTTAAAATGCTTGAGAACTGCAAATTTTTGTTGATTTATGCAATCACTTTTGTGCCTTGAAACTAGTGGTTTTGAATGGGAAAAATGCTTTCATTCTCTCCTTAAAGATTCTCTCAGCAGATCAGAAGAGTTGTTTGTTTAACATGGCACTGTACTTGTCCTTCTGAAAAGCCTCTGCAAGATTGGAATAAAACCATTCTGTCCTCATCCTAAATGGATAAGGAAATTTTACTGGATAAATTGAGTTCCTGTAGCAGAGATGCTGTGAGAGCTATCTCAAAAATCCCAACACCTGAATGGAGTCATTACTGTTTACCAAAGTGTCATGAGTTTGTGTGGAGCCATTTCTGGTAACGGGGAAGAGGCTGTAAAGATGGCTCCTGTAGGAAGTTGCTAAAAATTTTCCCCTGATCTAATTCAGACATGGAAATATGCACTTTGTCTGGCTGGAACTTCCATGCACCTTGATTATATTAAAGGTAAGCACAGCTTTGAAAGTATATACTTTGTTTTCAGATAACTCACATAGGAGTAGTTTAGGCATCTAAATAATTTTCATATACAGAGTCCTTAATCTCTTATTGCATTTATTTCCCCATGTGCTGAAAATAGTTCTTGCCTACATAATAGAAGCAGGGGAGGCCTATGTTGCTTTATAAATATTAATTAAGACTGCTGGATAGAAAGCATTTTACTATTCAAAGAATACGTGAATGGAGAGAGATGGGAATATAAAAAGACATTCAGTACCACACATTGTTGAAATTATTCTGAGAGTTGGCCTGCAAGCAAGATGAGACAGACATGCAGAAATTATTAGCACAGAAAGAGTTAAAAATACAGAGTACTGTTATGCATTATCTAGTCTTTGTTCCAGACTTCATTTCTAATTATATCTTAATGTTAGGAGAGTGGCTGGCATGCATAAACACAAACATCATTTATTCATCAGTAATCTGGCATTTAATTAAAATATTAGTGCATTCACATTGTGTGCATAAAGAAGAATGTTGTAAATATCACAGGTCAAAAAATCCCTGTGATATCAACAGATAGAGTGAAAAAATATACTGCTGAAAACTTCCTAAATAGTATTTTACAAGGTAACAGCTAAGGAACTGAAATAATAAGCCTTTGTGTCCACTACTTCTATGAGGAAAAAAATATTTTATAGTCAATAAAGCTCACGTCACAGACAACAGAGTGAACAGCCCACAGTGGATCTGTGTAATTAAGAACTGATGAGATGAGAGCTTCTACCCTGCTTGTTTCTCTCACACACTCCCTCATGCCCTTGCTCCAACCCATGCCCCGTTATATTCACTAGGTTTCCACTTTCCTTCCCAGTAGGGAGGTTGTTGTTGGTCTAGGAAGATTGATTGGAAATTCATGTTGGTTCATACTAAGCCACTGCTTATAGTAACCGGTCTTATCACTGTGCACTGCTGGTATTGACCTCCGTGCATCTTTGTCATCTTCAGCACCTTGCCCCACTTCTGGGATCTCTTCTCCAGCCAAGATGTTAACTTCCTCTTTCCTGGCCTGCTTCTTTTGTCTAAGACCACATGCTTTCACGATAGCCTCCTAAATAGTGCTTTTATCTCATATATATTAATTGGAAGTTTCGAGATGTGCTGCTATTGTTTGATCCAGACATTAAATACACAAAAAAACACACAACCATCTCCTACTGATTTCAGCTATCAAGTAGGAGAAGAATTCTATTTGAGAATTCAAAGTTTAGTTTTGGATATCTGTGTGTATGTATGCGTGTGTGTTTGGTTGTGTGTGTCCTTATTTACTGCCTGCTAATGTTTGCATGTTATTTTTTTTCCCTCCAACAGTATCATACTTTAAAGTGTCCTAGTGCGAGAGGCAATGATGGTAGATGTCTTTCTCCTCTTTCTCACATGAGAAAGTGTGGAAATATACTATGTATTTCTTTATATGAAAAAGTATGGAATATTTGTCTCTCATGCCATTGGAAAACTATTAGATTTTTTTTTTTTAGTAGTAGTGAGGCCTCTCACTTTACTTGAGAGTGAACGAAAGACTGCAACAGTGATAATGACAGCAGCAATAAGAATAATCAATAATAAAGTAATTAAGGTGTTCAATACTTACGACCTCATGCTCAATAACCTTTCAGTTGCAAATTCTCAAAGACCTCAAAATGCCATCCAAATTAGACTTTTTCCTCATAAATATTTGAAGAAATTTCTTCTGCCAATAAACTTGAGGACAGAATTCATTTTGTCAAACATTATCTAAGAGCTTGGAAACTTGCCTGAGCTGATCACCTTGGTTCTCCCTGTTGACAATCTGTATGCAGAGAGAGGCATCTCCAGTTGATTCAGTTCTAAGAAAAAATACCATCTTTCTCCATTGACTAGAGACGGAACTGAACAAATTCACTCTGACAAGTGAGGACAAATTTCTACTTCTGCTCATTATGTGACACTTAAAACCATTCATATTTTGATTATACAGATAAAAAACATCCTAAACCATTTTTAGGAATTCAAAATATTTGCTAAAAGCCCTGTGAAACGCATACCTTTACAGCTTACTTCACCCTCTTACAATCTAAAGTGATCTTTCTTAAGTGAACTTTTTAATTATTTTATTTTGGCAATGAAGAGACTAATGTGAGTACAATATTAGTAAGAGAATGTGACGCCAGCTTAGGAAAATCTTAAAACAAACAGATAGTTACAAGTAGCATCAAGACTGAGAAGTTTCATTGTTAGTGCAAACAACTGGAAGAAAAATGTAACAGTTCATAAACAAGAAATAAGGAAACTCCAGATGTTGTGTCAGCAGATTTCTGTTTTTCCTTTCAGCTTGCAGAACAGTACTAAAAACTGTCTGCTCAGGAATCAAGATCAAATGCAGCAGAAAAACAACATGCCACTGCTCTGCACTGAACTACTCAGTTTTAGTTAAGATTGCAAATAATTAAGGAGCTACCTTTTCTTGACCTGGATTACTTAACAGAAAAATGCTAACAATAGATTATTCATGCCCTCCCATCTTCTTATAAGCCCCAAAACTGTCACATGGCAAGATCACTGGGAGGCAGAGAACATACTAAAGTAAGTCACATTGAAAATATCAGATGGTAAACATGTTCTAGGGTAACATTTAAATAAATTCATATTTTGCATCTATTGATGCTAAAAGCTTTTGTTTATCTTAACACTACCTGAACCCAAATGCTATGTCATTTGAGGTTTAAAAACCTGGTTACAATTTGAGACCAGGCAGCACCAGTTCCCAAAAGTCACTGATCTTTCCATCTACTAAACAAGTTTCAAAGCAAGAGACATAAAGAAACTTGAGGTAAAACTGGGAGAATGCTCTCAATGTCACAGTGAAGACTTATTGTTTAAATTGCCATTTTCTGCCATTCTTTCTTCAGTAACTTTAAGTCATGAAGGGCATCTGTATTTAAAGCATCGATTTAAAGCAATTTAACAGGGTCATTATTGCAAAGCAGGTCAGATTTATGAATATCCACCAAATCTTTATAACTATATCAACAGAACATGAAAGCTATAATCTGAATGCAATCAGGAGGTTAAAAGATATGAGAGTATTTTATTGTGCCTACCTTCTTTCTTTTATTTTAAGAAAAAATACTCTCTTGTTTTCCTTGTGAAAAATGTATACAACTCATTCAGAATTCAAGAACCAAAATGTCTAACCTTTTGATTTAAATAATAAAAATAAACTCCACCATGATAAATAGATTATGCACTGCAACTTGCAAAGGGCTATGAGGGCTTAAGAGGTACAAATATACCTTTTTTTAGTAAAAATAACATTCCTTCAATTAGTCAAGTATGATGAAATCTTCACAAAGTCTTAATTGTATGGCCACATTATCAAATTAGAGAACTTACATTATTATGTTTATATTAGAACCTTCTTCTGAAGGAAAAAAAACCCAATTATTGTAAATAAAGTCAATCTGGCTTACAACCAGAACTATCATGTCCCTTAAGAGTTCTGAACTCTGCCGAATTTCTTTCATATACTTAAATGCAGTCAAGAATATTTTATATCTTCTGGTTTATTAAATGGATTTTATAGTCGCTAAATGCTTGAAGCCAGTTATTGATGTCACACTTGTGTTTATAGTGCCCAGTAACTGAAGAGATATAATCACTTCCCTTAATTTTCACACAGTATTTACTCAATTTTATAGCATCAGTGCAATACATTAGGCAGTTAGTTCTAAGAAAACACTACATTTTCAACTGGCTAATGTCATTTGGCCTTCAGCCTTGCTCCTTAGAGAGGTAAAAATTTCATATTACATCTTGATATTTAAATAAGGATTTTTTTTTAGCAGTTAAGAAATGACAACACACACTTTTATGTCAACTAGAAACTTGTATGAGTACTAATAGTACAGCATCTTCTTCTTTTTACCTCTTAATTTTAGATTGGGTGGAGAGAGGAAAAGTGGGGGGATTTGTCTTCAGAAAGGTGGTGTGGAGCATATTGGTCTTAAGTTCTTGCACAGCATAGAAACAGGTAGTTTTTGAAATTCAATTCATTTGATCATATCCTCTTGTTGACATTGTTTGCAATTTTTACAACTCAGGGTTTTATAAGCTGAAATCCTTCAATTTCCCCATACACAGGTAATAACTCAATATTTCCACTACTGCTATGACCAATGAGTACCTCTTTTAATCTTTGGAGCTTCAAAAGAAATCCACAAATCCACAATTAATATTGTTTCTAGTTTCTGTTTACCAATTACTTGAGAAAGATGTGAGTAGGAGCTGAAGAAGAGGTCACAAGCACCAAACTTTATAAGTCTGATTTTTAGTGAATTGACAAAAATACACATGAATACCTATTGCACTTTTTCACAGACAAAGCAGTGATTTCTGTATACTCTGAACATCTACATATTACAGAATTTGATCTTCTGAGAGATAGACTTTCTTTTTGTAAATTTTCATTTTTAAGTTTACACATATATTCTAAATGTCTTATACTTCTGGTTTCTACTTTTCATATGCCTTTTTTTAATCAAAGAAAGAAAAGGATTTTTTTCTTCTCACAAAAATATCAAGATCTGTCTTGATTTTTAATTTAAACTTCTCCAGCATTTTCTCCTTACAGAAGAGCTGTGATTTCACATTTAAAGAAGGAAGGAGAAATAAAGGAGAGGTTACAGCAGGATTTAAAACCGTTATTTTACTGAAGAGTTACATAAACAAAGAAATAGTTTTTTAGGGTTTTTTTTTAATGTTATCCTAGTGTTTCAAGGCTGCAGGGGGCACTGATGCACTGTGTATCTGCAGTAGTCCAGCACAAGAGTCAGAGTAGAATTAAACAGTCCTGCAGGTTACAGATACAGAAGAAACACATAAACTATTTATAATCAATTTAGCTTTTGAGAAATTACGTAATTGTAAAATATTTATATGAATTTTGTAGGGCAATGAATGTTTCTTTTACTGGTAAATATATTTGTTTTTCTAGTGCAATCAAGTAGTTGTAGGGATAAGACTGTTTTCTTAACTTTGTAACCAAGGTCTCTTGAAGGATGATATATCTCTGTAGTATTGCATTACTTAATATTTCTGTCTTAAACAAACAATCCCCATTCTCTGTAGTAAATAAAATTTTGCTTAGCAACTCCATTTATTGACTGTTGGTAATTACTTGTTTATATATTAATCAGTCAATACAGATAATATTTACTCATTTAAATAAGGATATATTACAGTACGAAATAATTATCTATTTTAACATGTAATGATGTATTTTATCTTTTTGTTCAATACTTCCTGTTTTAAGACCTAGGAATGATGACATTTAGATGTAAAGATTTCCTGATAATAAGAATCCATGGCAATTAATCACTAAGCAACATATAGTAGACATGCAACCATACCTGCATCATTTATTTTACAGTCAGTACTATTTATTATTTAAATCCTTTATGCATTTTTTTTTAATGCAGCTTACATCACAGTTTTATCTCTTCTGCTTATCTTAAATCTTCATATTTCCTGCAGTTTCAACCATACTAAGCCTATTAAGTACCATTCCTCAGGGGCTGGTATTGGGACTGGTGCTGTTTTAATGTGTTTTTCTCAGCAACATGGACAGTGGGATTGAGTGTGTCTTAAGCAAAATTGCCAGTGACATCAAGTCACATGGTCTGGTTGAAAAGCTGGAGGGAAGGGATGCCATCCAGAGGGATCTTGACAGGCTTCAGGGGTGGGCTTATACAAAGCTCAACAAGACCAAGCACAAGGTCATGCACATGGCTTGATGAAAATCCAAGTACAAATACAAACTGGACAGAGATATAATGGGTTGAGTGGAGTTCTGAGGAGAAGGACTTGTGAGTATTGGTTGACAAAAAGCTCAACATGACCTGGCTATGTGCACTTGCAGCCCAGAAAGCCAACTGTACCCTGAGCTGCATCAAAAGAATCACGGCTAGCAGTGATTATCAATTCTTTAAGGGACTTTAAGAAAAAACTGGGTTTGGAAATTTAAATTTTTAATAAATTTTAATCAGAACTAGGTAGTTGTTATTAAAAATATTCTGACAAAGAGAAGCTCAAACAATCTTTTTGATTGTAAAAAATGTTCCAAATATTTTTCAAAAAGTGGAATATGGATTTTGTTTTCTATAAAAACAAACAAAATTTTGTGATGTTGTTGATTGTTTCACTTTTAGCTTTGTTAAAAATCCACAAGTACTTTAGGAGTCATGAAGTCCTGTGGTCTATTCAGTTACACAGCGAAGGACACAGAATGGATGCCAGCAGAGCTTCTAGACAGAGTAACATCGAACTTCCAGACTTTTTCTTGGTGTCCTTACTGTTAGCAGTTTAAGGCACTTCTTCAAATTTCTTATTTCTTGTGTATCAGATTCAGAAGTGAATCTCAGGACGACAAAGTCAAAAAGAATGTATTATACTGATTCAAGCTTCCAGTAGGTAAATTATTCCTTTTCGTATGACTCTTATTCTTACTTATTGTATCTAATAAGCCTCTCTTCACAATACAGTAGTTGCAAGAGCAACTACATCTCCATTACAAGCACACTCTGCACCTAACTTGGGAGTCATGGAAACCTCCTCCAAAGTCTAATTATTTTGAGTATGTAACAAAACTGGTTTTTGTTTCTCTATTTCTAGATTTCTGTAATTGGAATGACATCAAATACTAACACTAAAATTGTGACCGTAGTACAATATAGAAAGTACGCAATATACTCTCCTGTTTGTAGGTGTGGTGGTTTAAGCCTGGCTGGGTGCCAGGTGCTCACTAAAGACTCTCTATCACTCCCCCTTCTAAACTGGACAGAGGAGAGAAAAATCTAAAAAAGAGCTCACAAGGAGAGAGAAGGACAGGGAGATTGCTCAGCTATGATGTCATGGGCAAAACAGACTCAATTTGGGGAGAACTGGTTTGATTTATTAATGAACAATCAGAGTAGGGAAGTGAGAAATAAAAAAATTAATCAGAGACTTAGGGGAATGGGAGCAATGACCAGTTCATCACAGATGGGCTTGGCTGCTGCTTCATGTCAGGGGGAGGCCTCCTCATACTTCCCACTGATACAGTGTGGGATCCCTCTCACGGGAGATAGTCCCTCATGAACTTCTCCAGTGTGGGTCCTTCTCATGGGATACAGTCCTCCACAAAATGCTTATGGTGAGACAGCAGCTGGACGTCTGCAACATATGAAGGGTAATGGTGTAGCCAAGATCTGCTCATGGAGGACCCCATGGCAGAGGGAGCGGCTGTGCCTTGAGGGGCTATGATTCTGTGGGGAGGCAGCGTTGGAGCAGAAAGTGCTGCTGCAGAGACCTGCACTGGAGGAATTTAATTTGTGAGGAGCTGCAAGTCCTTGGGAAGGACTCACACCAGAAAGGTTTGTTAGAGACTATATCTCATGGGAGAGACTCCACGTTGGAGCAGAGGGAGAAAGTGAAAAGTTCTCTTCCTCTGAGAAGAAAGAAGCATAAGAGACTATCTGTGAGGGACTGACCATAACTCACTCATCCTCGTTCCCCTGTGCAGCTGAGTGGGGAGATATTGGGAGCTGAGGTAGAGATATCGGGAGCAGTCAGCTGAGCCTGGGAAGAACGGAGGGATGAGGGAAGGAGATCTTAAGTGCTGGTTGTACTTTTTGCGGCATCCTACTCTTGTTTTGATTTCTGTCTGTCCTGTTTCTAGTTGGTGGTGGATTAAACTGATTTTATTTTCTTCCCCAGGTCAAGTAGTTGAATCTGTTTTGCCTGGAATGTTAATTGGCAGTGAGCTCTCCCTGCCTCTGTCTTGATCCACAAGTGCCTTGGTTATCTTTTCTCCTCCGATCTTTCTGGGGCCTCTATCATCCTATGAAAGGTGAGGGGATGTATACCAAGTAAGTGAGTGGCTGTGGGGTGCTTCATTGCTATAACTTTAATTTAAAAACCCTTTAAGTCTTATCCATAATAAAATTTCATTTTAGTGCAACTGTGTCAGAGTCTTTTCCCAAATGTTTAACTAAGATATTATTTATTTGCAGTAACACACTGGCTCAGACTCATTCATAGGCGTGCATACATTGACTTATAAACTTCCAAATGGCTCCTTGATAAAAAATAGAAGGAAAAAAATGCAAGATATTCTTTGGGACTTGTCTTAGTAGCTTCTCTGCAGGTACCTGGCAATTCCAGCAGAAATAAATATCTCATGACAGTTGTTCATTACGGACACAGTAATAGACAGTGACTGACACTGAATTCTGTTGACAGAATTAAGAAACAATCCTTACACCCAAAGTTACAAAAGGGAAGGTAAGGTCAAGATAAATATGGCAAAAAGATATTATTAATCTTTTAGAAATAGATTTATCCCAAGAAAGACTGGTGTTAGTTTTATGATATGCTGATAAGAGGAAACACTCTCGAGAAATAGGGATGTAAATCTAGTATTTATAAATACATATTATCTCACCTGCATATATTTGACACATGGATTTGTCTAAGATCTATCGCAAACAATTTCTACAGAATACTTCAAAAGATTGAGCTAAAATCTTACACAACAATTTACAACGATTTTGAGGGTTTGTAACAGTAGGAAAGATTAGATCTGTCACTTTGGGCTTTTTTATTGTTTACAACATTGAAGTTTGTATCACTGAAAAGTCATCATGTGAATAGTAATGACAAAGGAGGAAGAAAGGTAACAGAAAAATACCCACAATTCTCAGACCAGAAAGGAAGTCACATAGGGTATCAAAACTCAGAAAAGAAAGGAAAATATTGTTAACACATATTGTAAAAGATGAGGGAAATCAAGAAGGGCAAATGAAAAAAAGAGAATTAAAGTATATAAAGGCAACTAAGGCACTTAGAAAAAGAGGAAGGGGTAATTAGGAGCACACAGAATAGGTGTCAGCACACAATATTCTGAAGTACTGAAGATAAATGTTCAGAAATACCATTCACTTGCACTCACCACAACATCGCTTTATATTATGTTAATAAGAAGTCTGTGCAATTTTAACAGTGGTAACAAGCATTTGGCCTTTATGCATTTATTTTGTTTTTCTCTCTCATCTATGGCTTTTGCCAAATACCTGTTACCACTGTTAAAATTGCACAGACTTCTTATTAACATAATATAAAGCTATGTTGTGGTGAGTGCAAGTGAATGGTATTTCTGAACATTTATCTTCAGTACTTCAGAAATATTTACTTCAATCTGTTAACCACAGAACACACAAAAAGCCTGTTTAAGTAGTGTCAGTATTATTCATTTAATTGTTTTCTTTTACAGTCTTGAGGAGCACTATATGTTTAGGGTTTTTTTTCTGTTTCAGAAGTAACATCTAATTCCCAACTGTTAATGAAAAATACAAGCATAACTACCTGAGGTGTAAAAATGTAACTTATAGTTTGAATAATCTCACTTTCATATATAACAGCAGCTCAGTTCTTCTTATAGGATCTTGCATTCATAAACTAAGATGTAAGTAGACAAAAGAACTTAAATTTGGAACTCTATGATTTCCCCTTCTGGTTTGAGTCAGCTTGTACATTTGATTGAATTTAAGTTTTCCAGCTCAGGTGGAGTTATATGAAGAAACTCTTTAACCTTAACTTGAGTCTTGTGTGGACTCTCAGGATGAACTCTAACAAACAATATGCACCACTGTAAGTGCTTTTCTCTTTCCATTTGCGGAATAGTTTGACTCTCACAAGCAGTTGAAAAATTACTTTCAGTAGATCCAGCTTCCTTCTTCTCAAAGTATGTAGTTAATTCCAAAGGCAGTGTAATGTTTTTGTCTGGGACGTGTTGTTGGTAGTATAAGGTCTACAGGGGTGGCTTCTTTAAACAAGGAGCATCTGCTTCCCTGTATCTGATAGTGTCAGTGCCAGATGGCTCTGAGATGGACCCACAGCTGACCCATTCCCACCCTGATTGGGGTAACACCTCTGTGAATAACGTATTTGAGAAGGAGAAAAAGTTGTGGCACAGTTGCTGAACTGCAGTAGCAACAGGGAGTGAAAATGTGAAAACATCTCTGTAGACAAGGTCAATGGAGAGGGAGGGGGGGTAGGTGTCCAGGCACTGGAACTGAGATTCCCTGGTGACCTGTGGTGCAGCTCATGGTGAGGCCCTGCTCCAGCAGTCCATGGAGGCTACAGGGGAGCAGAGATCCACTTGCAGCCCTTGCAGGACTCCACACCAGAGTGGGTAGATGCCTGAAGGAAGCTGTGACTCCATGGGAAGCTCAACCTGGAGCAAGTTCCTGGCAGAACCTGGGAGTCTGTAGGGAGAGGAGCCCACACCAGAGCAGGTCTGCTGTCAGGACTTGTGACCCTGTGGAAGATTCATGCTGGAACAGACTCTTCCTGAAGGACTGTTCTCGCAGTGGATGGCCCACATTGGGGCAGGGTGTGAAGAGCTGTCCATGTGGGAGTCCCCATGCCAGAGCAGTTCATGAGTAGCTGCAGCCCATGGGATGAACCCACGTTGGAGAAGTTCACGAGGGACTGTCTCCCATGGGGAGAGATCCCATTGTGTAGCAGTGGGAAGTATGATGAGGCCTCCTCCGGAAAAGAAGTACTGGCAAAGTCCATCTGTGTTGAACTGACTGCAACCCACATCCCCTGTGCCACTAGGGGGGAAGGAAGGAGAGTCTTGGGAAGAAGGTGTTGGAGGAGGTGTTTTAAGATTCAGGTTTTTTTTCTCATATTCCCTAATCTGTTCTGGTTGTTCATTAATAAATCAAACCATTTCTCTGTAAGTTGAGTCTCTTTTGCCTGTGACACTAATTGCTGAGTGATCTCCCTGTCCTCATATTGACTCAAAATCCTCTCATTATGTTTCTCTCTCCTGTTTCCAGTTTAGGAGGGGGAGTCATAGAACAACTTGATGGGTACCTGGCACCCAGACACCTTAAGCCACCACAAACAGAAATCAAATGTCTCAGATACCTGATGTCAGAGGCTCTGAGTTGTGATGTTTTATAATATTCTGAAAAAGCAGGAAGTTCCATAGAAGACAAAACATTGCACAGAAGGCAGAAGTTCACAAGGGTATTAAGGGGTCTGTTGGGACATTTGTAAAAATATCACAGAGAACTACAGAATACAAAAGGGAATACTCACACGTAAGGAAAGGGATTTAGACCTTGTTGGAAAGTAGATAAGTGAAGGGAAAGTGGAATTGAGGCCTCACTGAAAACATGTAGAGATCTTCAAAATGTATTATATAGCTCCTAAGAAAATTGCCATGCATTAGGAAAACCATCAGTCCTCTTGATGGAATGGAACTTGTGTAATGCACATTCAAGAGCCTCTTTCCTAAATGCAGCTAGCAATCGGAGTCTTTGCTGAAATAAAGCTCAGTTCGAAACCGGGAATAAAAATCTTAAGATAAATTAATAGAAAAATAAAATCTTTAAAAAAACTAACCCCTAGCTTATCCAATGGGTAGCAGTGAAGAACTCTGCTTATTAGCTCCTGTCAGTGAGTGCAAATCAGCATCATACTTCTGCATTAATCAGTAAGACTCCTCTTATGAAAAAAAGGAATTTTCAACATAAGAACAAATCATTGCCTGGGAGATATATGTATATGCATATGTGCATATATATGTACATATTTTATATATGTGTGTTTTGAACCTTTGAATTTACTACATGCCATAAACTCTTACAGGAACATACAGCAGTCCTAGCTCTCAGACACTAAAGTTTCAGTAGACGCCAGCTTTTAATAGTGGGACTCAAAGCTGCATTTATATCTGTCTTCTGAGCTCTACTTGAAAGTGATAGTCATTTATCCTGCAAATCTTTTCCAGTAACGTTTTCTGAATCCCTTACAAGAGCTTTATATTGCATTAACACATCACAAGTTTCTTACTTGCTTCAGAAGAAGGAAAAAATAGATTTAATTTCTCAACAAACCTAATCACAAATCTGTTATTTCCAATTGTCTCTTTTACTACTGTTGGTCATTATATAATCTGTTTTGAAATTGCCTATATATTCATAATTCTGAGACAAAAATAGTTTAAACAGAATACTAAAATAAACTCTGACAAGATTTACATACTTGTATATAGTCTTGCAAAATTCTAGAAAACTACCTATTGGAGGCTGACCTTTACTAATTGATATGGTTCTATTATTACCTTTCCTGAAAGCAAAATCTACATAACTCAGAGGACTTCTATGGCTGAAAATCTGCTCTCAGAGAGTAAAGCTTAAATTCATCCTCTTGCCCGTGACTTTACTCTGTCATTTCCAACTACACTTTAGTTATATCTTATCACAGGATGAGCCCTCAATGCAATACATTCCCACTGGCTGTTATCTCCTCCCCATGATACGATGTGTTGTAGCATATCTATGGACTTTATCCAGTCTTGCCTATGGTTAGCAGAAGGATCTGAGCCACGACTTTACACATTAACTGAATGAAAGCCTCATGCTTGAAACCTCAATGCTTCTAAGTATGCACATACATCTTTCAGAATGATCAGGTTTATTGCAATTTTAAGGTCTTTGATCTTATCCAAATTTTCAGTGCTGCCTTTATCAATCAACCTGTTGAATTTAAGCTGAATTTAACACCTACTTCCTAAATAAGATGAAAGGCAATTTTCACATTGTCTCCATCTCCCATTTAGTTCTACTAAATTAAAATAATCCTACCACTGTGCAATATATGATATTTGAATTACGAAATATGAATCACAGAATCACAGAACATTAAGGGTTGGAAGGAACCTTTAAAGATCATCCAGTCCAACCACCCTATCAGAGCAGGACCACTTAGAGTATGTCACACAGAAACTCATCCAGGTGGGTTTTGAATGTCTCACGAGAAGGAGGCTCCACAACCCATCTTGGCAGCCTGTACCAGTGCTCCCTTACCCTCACAGGGTTTCTTTGGAACCTCTTATGTTGCAGCTTGTGCCCATTGCCCCTTGTCCTATCATTGGACATCAATGAGAACAGCCTGGCTCCATCCTCCTGACGCTCACCCTTTATGTATTTGTAAACATTAATGAGGTCATTCCTCAGCCTCCTCCAAGCTGAAGAGCCCCAGCTCCCTCAGCCTTTCATCATAAGGGAGATGCTCCACTCCATCATCCTTGTGGCCCTGTGCAGAATTTTTGCACTATGTATTTAGGGCAGTTTAGACAACAGATGGTCAAACACATATGATACTGAAATCAATGCTACAGATTCATTTTTTTATATTTCTGATTTGTAAAGATGTGATTAAAAAGCTCTGATATTAGTAACATGGAGTATATCCATGGTTTTGTCTTTTCCTGAAGTAGTGATGTCAATAGTTTTGGAAAGGTTAATGAACTGTATCTAAAATTTGGTTTTGAAAGCTCTCTATATTCCTTACACATATTATCTCTCCTTTTTGGTATTTTAAAATTCAAATAGATCCAGTTAAAAAATGACAAAACACATTTGAGTAAATTTCAAACCTACTTAAAATCTTAAAATTTACTCACAAGCCCACACACTCTAAGAAGTTTCTGCTTGCATATCTCCCTTTGGCTGACCTTCTATAGCACAATAATGAAGCAACTCATGACGTAAAAATCCCAGCATGGTAACATAATACCACTATAGTAGGGCTAAATATGCAAAAGCAGAAGGATCCAAAAGACCTAGAAGTCATCAAACAGATGATGACAAATAGAAAGTCAATGAAAATAAAAATAGAACAACAAGAACAGAACTACTTAGTGTCACTAGATGATAGATACAAGGATATTTTTGCTGGAAGAAATTGGGTTGCTTTGTCTGCCACATTGTAGAGTAGTCTTTACTGCCAGGCATCTTCAACTGTAGCAAAATTACATCAACAGAACCATATGAATTCTGCAAATACGAGTACAGCAGACTTTCTGGTATCACCAGATACTTGCATTTGCAACATATGTAATCCATTATTGTCCTACTTAGTGACTTTCTTCAATTGCTTTCTTCTTCCTCCTCAAAGCAATTCTTTCTTCCCAAGAAGCCTGTCTTGCAAAAAGAGAACAGCAGCTGGGCTTCTTAGGTGCTTTCTGGTTGGCAGGATTTATATGTAAGGACTGATGATGATTGGGATGTCTGTGGGTTATGCCTCAATTGAAAAGCAAAGGATGATGTAAACTGCCATGTGTGGGGAGATATAAAATTCATATGTCACAGGACAGGGAAAAAGTAAAAAGAATGCTTGCCAGGCTTCCCTGCAGTCCACTTCTTTGCGACAGCAATGCCACCAATGGAAATTCAGACTAATTTCAATTCTGTTTCCTAGCATTTCAAAAGCAGGAATAGCTGTGACTTGGCTCACAATGAAACCAGTTTTTGTGTAGACTGCATGGGTCTGGAAAATGTTAAGCTCATCTGTAGCATTCTGGTACAAGCAGAGTGGTAAAAGGAACATGCTGTCCAGCATAGAGGATTGAGGAGGCCAAACATCCTTCCATCATCCTTTTACATACAAAATATTTCTACAGCTCATCTATACCAACCATCATGTCACTTTACTCATCTAGCTAGTTAAGTTTACACAGTATTTATGAGAAATAGCCCTAGACTGTGATCACTGAGTTCTGCTTTGACTACATTGATCTCTAATATCTATATTATAGCATATCAATAATATTCCTATGCTAACTGGCTAGCTATGAATCAGCATAAAAAAGAATAAATCTTGGCATATGGTTCTATATATTAAATTATAACAGAAATATAACATTTTAAGTGAAAGAAATTTTAAAAGGAATGAAGCCAAATTACATTATAAGGGTTTTCCTTCCTGCCTATATCCCTCTGTATGTTATATAGAGGGATAAAGTAGACTCAGACTGGAGAAAGCAAATCTCAATGAGTTTTGGTTTTGAAAGTTCTTAAATGAATGGTTATATGAGCTACTCAATAGAAAAAGCTGAAAAAGAATGTAAAAAACCACAAGGATGTAGACATCTATCTCAGATAAAGTGGGGTGTTTTTTTGAGAATGAAAGCACAAAAGATTGTAACAATCCTGATTTTTAAATTATTCATCCCTCTTCTATCTAGTATTTTAAAAAACAGAGCTACATCTTGCCTAGTATTTTAGACACCAAAGCTCTAATGCCTGTGCAAAATGAAGTACAATTTCCAGATAAGACACATGAGATGATAGCTTATGAATTTTTACAATGGTTATTGAATTCCTAATATATATATAGTCCTTGAAGACAAGATTGTTTTTCTCCTAAGTTGATACATGAATTAAAGTCATGAAGTACTTCTCTTACCTGCTTTCATTTCCATGAATTTCTGTTCTGCACAAAGGCATAGTTAGACACACAAGGGTATGTGCCCCCATTTTAGTGGAGACCATAGTTCTGGCCAGGAAAAAATCTCTGCAGAAAAGTAAGAGTGAAGCCATTGCTTCTTCCTTAGCTGAGGTCACAACCGGGGCCAAAGTTCTGTACTTTGTGCAGGATTTACAATTTGAACTGTCTGTTAAATGCACTTAGAGGACACCTTCCTAACAAAGTATCCTGAGGAATCAATAGGGTATAAAGATTTATTTCTCTTTCAAGTTTGGACAAGGAGATGACATAGAGCTACTGTTCAAAATGAAATGGTGTCAGGTCAGTGCATGTATAACAAGCTGAACTTTATGTTCAGGATAAGTTTTACCAGCAAAAGCTTGGATGCCTAGGTCTTGAGGCTAGTGGTTGATTAGATAATGGATTTGAACATAACTTGGGAGTGTGATGTGTGTCAGTTCATGTGGTGAAGTGAGTGCAGAGTTCAGATCTCATGGATCTTTAATTAATGATCAAGTCAGTTACCACTGGCTTTCTAAATTACAGCTTAAATGAGCACACAAACATTAATTAAACAATTCTGTGAATTTTAGGGGGAGACAAGGGAAATCCACATGTAAAATGGCTTATACAAAATTCTCCAGGGATACAAATCATATGTCCTATGACAAAAATAGTACTCTGTTCTGAAAGACTTTATGATCTACAAATCCAATTCAGCTCTACTTTACTTTGTTTTCTACTTATCCATATTAAAATAGTTTATATGTCAGAATAGAATTCTAATCTACACTGTTGTCTCTGTGTACCCTTTTCTTTCAACCAGCAGCATGACCAATAGCAACATGAATATGCAATAATGAAAACAAATGTTTTTTGTTTGGGTTTTTTTAATTTATTCAGAAGCAATACTTTCCAGATATTTTCAGAATCTCATGCATAGTAAGTGTAGCAGCAAGTCATCAGTATTTGTTACAAGATTAATAGAAATCCCAAAATCATAAGTAGAAACAAAGCTAGCACATCACCCTGCTTCCTATTTCTGTATTTTGTTGCAGATTATCTTGCTTAGTACACTGTGTTTCAGCATTCAGTAGGTGAAAACTCAGTCTAAATAAGCTGTCAAGCTTAATTGAACTACTCTGCAGAAAGCATCTTCCATAAAGAAAATGCTTTAGGAATATAAAAGAAAGCACAATATCCCTCTGGATTTTTTTTTTCCTGCAACCATTGTTACAATTATCTAAAATGGTCACCCTATTTAAGGAAGAAAGCAAAATCAACACAGAAAGGGTTTTTTTTCCAATTTAAAAAGGCACAGAGGGTAGTTTACCTGCAATTGCCAACATTATTTCTTCTCACAGCATTAGAGAAGTTGAAAGGTCCCACATTATTGATTTCTACAACTTGTATACAGCCAGTGAAATTGTAGGCAGGTCCAGGCTTCTACAAAGGAGAAAATACACACAGTTATTTTGCTTGTTATCCTTGTGATTGATTTTAAAATTAAGTGTTTCTGCAGAAGATTTGTAACATAATTTAACCCTACTCCTGAAAACCCTTCTGGTCTCTATTTTTTCTCTAATGGAATTCAATGAAAAAAAAAGAGAAAGATACTACAAGAAGGTAGGCAGTACTGACTTAAGAATAAACTCATAGAGCTTTGGACATGAAGACAGCATGACAAGTATAGTAAGATGATAGCAAAAATGAACACCAGCAAACTTTAATCTAAGTATTTACTTTTTAATAGATTATCACACGTCATGGAGAATGATACGGAAGTTTTGAAAACTCTACTTTTAGGTTTACTACTCCCCTACTCAAAAAGCATCTAAGAACATTCATCATATTTTGAAGATGCCAAAGGACCTTCTAAAAATAGGAATCACTGTAGAGTTACTGACAAAACACAGGCCAATGAATTGGTAGCTAAACAAATACCACTGACACAATATGTTGGCAGTTATAATATATAAACACATCACTCAAAATGTTGCAACTGAGACTCAACCACTGGACTGGGACAAGTTGCTGGTCATGTTTACCTGTCCTTGGGACCACATAAGAGGTAAGACTCCATAGTTTATAAAACAAAATTTCATGCCAAAATAACAAAAAAAGCACAGCTTGGACTGCCCATGAAGATGACAGTCACTGGTACATGCAAATGTACTATTCAGGAGACTATTCAGGAATAAGAGATAGTAACAGTGGAAGAGGGTATGGCCTTTGAAATGAATGCTGTCATAAGCCCATGAGAGGACAAGCAAGTATTGGCTTGGTCCTTAGCACTGAAGAGGACCAGTTCATAACACTGACCATGAAGTCAAGTTTAGATACCTATAGGTTTAGATATCTGCAGATATAAAAAAAAGAAAATTATCAAGGTCATTTCCTACAGGAGGACCATGTAAAAATGAAGGAATTTTTTAAAAGGAAATTCAAAGGAACATCCCAGGGGGTAAAGCACATGTAAATTAATTCTGAAAACAAGCTATCAGAAGTTCACATAAAACGTAAATAAATTGCTAGAAGAAGAAAGACTTCAGATCTCCTCAAAAACCAGAATGTTTCAACACCAAGCTAGAAATGTTTATAGTGGCTAAAAAGACATCCTTTAAAGGTTGAGGTCATGTCTAAATGAAGGGAAATAGGAACTTATATAAATGCTGGCAGTAAAAACCCAGTAAAACAGGCTAGCTAAAGGAAAATAGAAAGATCTTGAGGAAAAAAATTGCTAAAAGCATGATGGCAAGTATTAAATGCTTTTAAAAACCCAACAGCAGCATTAAGCCTGCAAGAAAGGCTGTAGAGCCAATAGACTCTCAAAGTATAAAAGGAGTGTTCAAAGAGATAAAGCTCTAGCAGGAAATGTAAATGAACTCACCAGCTCAAAATTTAATATAGAGGAGCTCTGGGAGGTTCCCATGCCAGAACTCTATTTTTTTTTTTTAGTAGGAATACAGCAGAGATCTGTCTCATATTGAATTGTTACTGGAAAATGTTTTAAAATAAATTAATGAACAGGAGTAAAAAGGAGAAAGTCCATAAAATGTTGTCTGAAAGTCTTAAAGAGAACTATTGTGGTCATCACTCAAAATGGCATCCAAGTCATTGGAATGGTAGATCTGGATTTTTTTTAGTTTTTGTTTGTTTTGTGTTTAAGTTGTTTTGGGGTTGATTTTTTCTTACTTCTTTGTTTTGTAATTATAATTACATCGTTAAACACTTTACTCAATTACTTGCCTTTGAACTGCTATGCAAGCTATACAAAAACATAATGTCTTCTTAGATACATTTAGGAATAATGGCTAGTGATATAAACAATCAAAAGTAAGCAGCTTTTATTCTCCTACTTTTGAGAACAGATAGTCATTTGTTATTAGCACAGTATTGAAATGTAGACTTCACATGTAGCAGAGTTTCCTTCCATTTAGAAAAATACATTCATAAGCTGAAAACTGTTATACTTAAATTGCCTGAAAACGTCAGATTCATAGCAACACCAGAAATTTAATTTATTACAATTAACTTTTCAGAAACGATGCAGATCTATTTGACATATAGTAACCATGCTCTTTAAATGCCCTTTTATGCTTGACAAAATGAGTACAGATACTTACCTGGTAGGAAAAGTTCATACATATATGCCAAACCATTTATTAACATCCCTTACTGACTAGACCAAATTAGAGCTACTGTTAGGTAGAATTAACCTAGAATTGAGTTTGTAGTGGAATGAGCTTGCATTCTGCATTTCACCACAGGTTCACATATATTGTAACAAGGTTTGACATATGATCAGAGCATTTCTTAAAAAAAACCTCAAACTTCAAAAGAAAAGAAAGTTTAGTACAATCTTTCCTCATTTGTTTCTGCTCCAGATGAATTTTATGCATCTCAAAAATTGTGACTATAGGTACTAGGATACATTAATCACTAATATTTGTGATTTCTATGAAATATGTCTAGTTTTGGAGTCCAATTTTAGAACTGCCTGCAAAAGACTTGGGAAACTTCAAGTTCTAATATTTGAAGCATAAAAAAAGTGTTC
Organism: Urocolius indicus; assembly: GCA_013401255.1. NCBI lineage: Eukaryota > Metazoa > Chordata > Aves > Coliiformes > Coliidae > Urocolius > Urocolius indicus. Next base: position 272,803 of record WBNH01008744.1, on the reverse strand, counting down.
CAGGTACATGCTTTTTTAGTACTCTAATAATGTTTTTATTAATATTTACTAACAATATGATGAACAGTTTGAAATTACTACATAACTTTAAGATATAAATCAAGTTTGAGATAAAAATTGCTCTAGATCTGGTTCTTGCTAGTGATGAAAATGATATGAAATGGTCCTAACGAATTCTGAAATTAAGCAAATTCTACTCTCAGCTCTGTATTCTCTACATATTGGCAAAATATCAACAACTTTGACTAACCATCTCACTTTTAACCTGCTCAAAACCTACTGTAATTGAACATCAATATAAAAACCAGAAAAAATAAAATCAGAAAACAAAAAAGAACTTTTTTTTAAAAAAAGTCTAAATTTAATAGGTGACAGTGGTGATCCTTCTTCCCTAAAGAATCATAGAATGGTACGATTGGAAGGGACCTTTAGAGATCATCTAGTCCAACTCCCCTGCAGAAGCAGGTCCACCTAGATCAGGTCACATAGCAACATGTCCAGGTGGGTCTTGAAGACCTCCAAGGAAGGAGACTCCACAATCCATCTGAGCAGCCTGTTCCACTGCTCCTTCACACTCACAGTAAAATAGTTTTTTCTTATATTTAAGTGGAACTTTTTTGTGTTCCAGCTTCATCTCAGTCTCCTTTAAGAATTTATTCTTCAAGAAATGTCATTTTTACAGATCCTATTGCTGGGTTAGATAATGAATTAAATACAGCAGAAAGTAACACTGTACAGACTACCAAACTAGCACTAAGGCAAGCAAAACATGTTGAACCCAACAAGACTTTATTCTGCTATTGCATTCCATTTAGTGAGCACTGAAACTTGAGTTCATTCAAATAACATGTTATAGATAGGATGTGGGTTTTCTCCCAGTATCTTGAAGACATCACAGTTTCAGGGATTTTTTTTTTTTTTAATCTATATTAGTCACTCAGACAATACCTTGACCAGAAAATGTTAACTTTTTTTCTCATTTATTTAAACTTTTTAAACATCAGTTGATTATAACTAAACCTTGCACATTTGATCTCCAGTAGTCCAAGTAAAATGGATGTTACTCTGGTTAATACGTATTAACTGTAGAGAAATGCACCTTCCTTTGAGAAGCGTTGCTGAAGTAGACACTGGTGGTGGTGGTGGGTTTGATATATCCGTGCTGTTTGTTACTGTATTTTCTAGTACTTACTTTTTTAAATACTTTTCCTACTCAGTTCCAATTTTAATCCACATGCATTTTTATTGTTAGATAATGTAGTAAACAGATTTTTTTTGTTAGAGCTTAATGACATTTCAAAATGTGAAAGAAAATGAAAAGTAGTATTGGTTCTGAAAACAAAAGTAATAAACCACATAAAATATGGGAAAAGGAATATTGTTTCATCTTCCATACGAGTACTAGGAAGGAAAAGTGGGAAGGTATATTGGTAAAATTGCCTAGCTGTCATCCTAAATAAAATAAAGTGGATCAAACAGAGGAACTGAAAACTTTCCTACATCTTGACCAGTACTAGTCATGTAATGAAACATTGTATAAACCTATGCAGAATATCAAAGTTTCATTAAATTGATATGTTTGTATAATAAATGATTTTATACTAAAATCATGATTCTGAGCAAAACATCCAAAATTTTAATTTGAATTCAGATGTATTAACACAATTAAAAAGGGATTAATAGGCAATTTTTTTTTATGTAGATGTTTCTACTAAAATTTTAAACAATTTATTGCTATTACCCTGAATCTATGTTTATCTTACCTGAAATGGATATTGAACCCAATCACAAAACTTTCATGAAAGAAGAGTGGTAAAGTGAAATAAAATAGCCGGAAGAGGGGGAACAAAATTGCCAAAGTGTCTAGGGTGGTACAAGTTTCTGTTTCACCTCTCAGGAGTAGCAAAGCTTGCTACATTGGTAGTTCTCCAATTATGGGAAATCAGGTCAGAAGTTCTTCCAGTCTTCTGTGCTGTAGGGCAAGGAGTTGAGACCATTCTGTCACATTGGATCTGTGAGAGAATCAGTATTTGTAAAATACATCCTTAACTTCTCTGCTTTACAGTGGGAACCAGACTGGTCAACTGCCTGCTCTGTTGGAGCCAGAGCATTGTATAACAGACATTTACATTCCTCCCTCTTGCACCACTTCCTCATCTAAATTGACTGGCGTATTAAAACTTGAGCATAAGTGTTTCATTGTCAATTTCCAGTTTGTTCTGGCTGCAAATGGTTCATTGAGCCACAAAAGATTAATTAAAATCAGTAAATCTGAAAGTTTCAAGGGTACTGAGAAATTCGCTTACTATTTTTATTAAAGTTTGTCCTTGGATAAGATTCTTGTCTTTTAAACTTGCTCTTACCTTGCAGTAAAGAAAGCATAATGTTACATTTCAGAAGTGATATGAAGACTCTGAAGTAAGGAAGGAGCTCCATAAGTTTTATGGCTGGCAATGTCTGGGTCTTTTTTGTAAACAATTTCAGTGTTTATGCTTATATATTGCTATTGCAATTCTTAGTAAGTTCAACTACTGCCATTTATCTTTTTTAATTCTCTCTTAATGTGGTATAATACCTTGTCTATGAACAAGCTGGAAAATACATTGGCCTAACTACAACATGTAGAGTGAAATTTGAAAAACTAACTATGGATATTAACTGGTCTACCTGCACTTCACCTTTTCAGTGTGATGTTGAAGTCAGACACACTGATTGTCATGCTATTTTAATATAACACAGTGTTATAGCAATTTGGAAGAAAGATATTTGTAGTCCATCAATGTGAACTAGTTTTCAGTCTACGTCAGTCAATTTCTGTAGTTCTGGTTCTTCTCCAATCAATAGCCAAAAGCTCAGACCTACAAACTTTTAATCCAAGAGATGTTTATATCAAATACATATGTTTATGCACTGATAGATTTGACACTGATGGTCAGGCTATTTCTGGCAAAAAGAGGAAATATATATGTTTCCAGGAAAATTATTGTATTTATTTGGAACATCTGGAGGTCTTTAGAAGGAAAAAAGTGGCTATAAAAGCTATTAAAATGTTCCAACTAAAAAGGCTTTTCTTTAGTGAATATAACGTGACGAATATGGTAGATTCTAAGCTGAAGAAGAGAAAGACGACATAAAATATCTTCATAAATTTTTACGATTTTGTGCTTCCTTATATCATGCCTTTATATCTTTTATGAACATCTGCAATAGGATTGTCTGTTTTTTGTATATTGTAAATAATTTTTTTTCAATCTCAATCTCTTCTATGGCAAGAGAGGTTTCAAGGTAACATTATTCCTCACACAAGAGATAAGGAATATATGGTCTGGCACACTTCGCCTTTCAGCAAGTGCCTTCACTTTTTAAAAATACTTCAGAGACTCATAATTCTAACAGTCTAACATTTATAAGCTATCAGGACGAGGTTAGAAATAGTAACATGGTGGTTTGCAGTGTTAGGAACACAGTAACAAGGAGAGTTGCCTCTCATGTAACAAGGTATTTAGGAGCATGTGTGGATTCCAAGGTCACTAAGATGTCAGTCACACATATTTATGTGATCAGAGGCGTATATATATGAGAGATCACATAAAAACATTAATCATGGTGTATGAAGAATATAATGAATCTCTGCATTTCTGAAATATATTTAATCCTCTTACTAGAGTAAGACAAGTTTTTGTGTTTCAAAAGCAAAAAACTCTACCAATGAGTGAAAATTTTTGATGATACAATAGACAGGTTATTACCCATTGTTGTCTGCATTGCCTTCCAGACAGAGATAACAGCACAGGAAAATCACAGAATCATAGAATGGTGTGGGTTAGAAGGGACCTTTAGAGATCATCTAGTCCAACCCCCCTGACCAAGTAGTTCCACCTAGATCAGGCCAGATAGGAATGCATCCACTTGGGTTTTGGAAACCTCCAGAGAAGGAGACTCCATAATCTCCCTGGGCAGCCTATATTAGCACAGATTGAGATTAATGGCAGTTTAACTTGCCATAACTGAGAAGTGAACCCATGATCTGTTTTCTCACCTCTCCAGAAGAAATTAAAAACTTTAGCACAGGAGTGAAGTAAGAAGCTGGACTTGGTTACGTAATTATATTTGTAACTTGCATTTCCAGTTTGAGAGTCACAATCCTGAGAGACTTACAATAGTATACATTTCCCTAGAGCTATGAACTATCTCTGCACTGCCTACTGACTTCCAGAATCACATGTTGGTTTATGTGGAATAATTCTTTTTGTTTCAGGTCCCAGTTGTATCTTCCTCCACCTTGACTCATACACTGTGCATATACTTGTTAAAAGACAAATCTGGTCCTGAGATTCTCATCCTTGCCCTGAGTTTTATGCTCTTAGAGTCCTTTGTGTACAACATTCACAAATTTTATTTTGAATTGATAATCTTCAGGAAAGCCAGAATAGACAAAAATGTCAGATTCACATGAACCCACATTAGGTACTAGATGATTTAGAAGAGAAATCAAACAATATTCTAAAAATTGAAGTATGAAGTATGTTTTTCACTTTAAAAAAAATGAAAAAAAGTATTAAAACAGACACACATGGCAGATTCTAAACTGCTTCCTTACTTGCTTCTATCACTCAGATCTTGGAACTGAGCTCCTTCCCTAGGACCACTTTAAGCCTCAGTGCTGACCTGCTTCAAGGTGAAAACTTACCTCTTTTATTTATACTCTAAACATACCTCAGGCTGTTGTTCAAGGCAAATACCACAGGGTCAACCACTTTCGCTTTCTTGACATTATAACGTGTTTTTAATTTTCCTCTAGTACGTTCCTTCTAGTTGAAAAAAACCTTTCCAACTGTCATGAAATTTTCCAGGTAATTAAAAGTCTTTAGAATTATATACAAAAAAAGGTCTTAATGCAATAGACATCTTTACCAAGCTAATAGTGTTTAGTTTCCTATTCTGTCTTTACAGAGATTACAGGTATCATTAGTCATGGTACTGAGATCTGATACTCCGAGGGCTCTAAGTCCTCCTTTCAACTATTATGAATTTTAAGGGACTTCCAGAGGTCTTCTTGTCCAACACCTTTGCTAAAGCAACATCACCTTGAGTCAGTTGCTCAGGATAATGTCCAGATGACTTTTGAATTTCTCCATGGATTGAGATGCCACAACCAATCTGGGCAACCTGTGCCACTGCTCAGTCACCCTCATAGTGAAAAAGTTTTTACTGGTATTTGGTTGGCATCTCCTGTGTTTCAGTTTGTGCCCACTGCATCTGTGTCTGTCACTAGGCACCACCGGAAAAACCTGTGTCTGTCCTCTTTGTACTCTCTCTTCAGATATTTGCATGTATTGATGAGATTCCTCTGAGTCCTTTCTTCTCTAATCTGAACAGTCCCAGTTCTTTCAGCCTTTTCTCACAATAGACGTATTCCATTTCTTTAATCAACTTTGTGCCCTTTACTAGACTCTCTCCAGTACCATTATGATTCTGCTGACTAACCTGGAACTGGACACAATTCCTACTGTGGCCCCACCAGCACTGAGCATAGAGTTAAAAGAGTGACCTCCCCTAACATACTGGCAGCACTCCTCCTAGTGCGGTCTGAGATACTGTTAACTTCCTTTGCTGCAAAGGCACATTGCTGCCTCACATTCAACTTGGTGTCCACCAGGAACCCCAAGTCCTTCTCTGCAAGAACTCTACAAATTCCTCACTATAGTAACTCACACAAGATGCCTGATGATCATAGCATTGAATTTCTTCAGTGTTGAATCTTTGCCGTATTAGTAGAAGATTTTTCATAAGGTAATTGAGCTATAGAATTTCAGAAGCTAAAAGAAACAAACTTACATATATACATATTAATATGCACATGCCTGTGCACACACACACAAACACACAAGAGGTTTGCATTCATGCACTCATTTAGACTGTTAACTGGGAATGTCTTTTAAGTAAATAAATCTGATTAATATAAATCTCCTCTAAGATCATGAAAGGGCTCAAAAGTATTCTGCTGTATGTCAGAAAGCTATTGGAAGACAGACAGAAGGTTTGTAGCGTGGATGAAGTTTTAACCATTTTCACAAACTGATTACAAGGCACAATCTATAGTCTTGTTTTTCTAGTAGTGAGTACTTGTGAACTCACAAATGACAAACAATGTAGGCTCATTTGAAAAGCCAAGATATTCCTATCATTTCAGGTTTGTATTAACATTTAATCTCAAAATTAGCTTTTGTTAATTTTCAAATGCATTCTACAAATGTGTTAGGGTTTATTTTTCCTATTTTCTTTTTTTTTTTTGTCCTACAATTCTGCCTGTGCTGTGAACATTAGTTATAAAACAGCATTCTTTACCTGGAATGAGAATCTGTAAAATGAGACAGTGACACGATCAAAGAACATTTTTTTTTCTATTTACCATTATACACAGAGAAAAAAACTTGCAGTAGTTGTATATGTAAATATAAGAATTTAGCAATCACTCCCACAATCAAGTAGTTAGAAAGAAGCTAGATAAATAAATAAGGAGATTTAAACCATGGAAGAGAGTGACAGACACTGACACAGTTACTTAACTTTATTCCATTTTGCTTTCAAAAAACATTGCATTTGTACTAATAAGCTCTTCCCTATGGGGATGGTGAGGGTGGAACAGGTTTCCCAGACAGGTTGTGGATGTCCCATCCCTAGAAGTGTTCAAGGCCAAGTTGGACAGGGCTTTGAGCAGCCCAGTATAGCGGAACTTGTCTCTGCCCATGGCAGGAGGGTTGGAACTAGATGATCTTTAAGGCCCCTTCCGACCAAAACCTATCTGTGATTCTATGGTAATAAAATAGGAAATCATTGATTTTACATTACTGTTATGATTTCCAAATCTCTTATCATTTAGATGAGCACAAAGCAAGAGTTCCATTTCCAATGATTTCTTGCTTAACAGTTGCTAGTTCCTTCTTTTTATGATACACACCAAAACCCACAAATTTACAAACAATCTGATCATCGTCTTCCTCTCTTAGTACTGACTCTTCTTTTATATTACAACAGCTTAGTTGATTTCTACGTTTGTAACAGTATGCACTTACTGCTGGCTTGGAAAATGTGCTATTTGATGTTTTCCAGGCTCAGTTATTCATTGCATGCCCCATGGTACCTTCAGGTACTTAGTGTAGAGTGAAGCCATTAAGCAAACAGCACTGAAGGGCTTATTTGCTAGGGATCAGGAATGGCCTCCATTTACTATAGTTTTCTATAAAAACTGCCTCTGCTACATTGTTTGCAGTTGGGAAAAGAAATGAAACAACACTGTGAAATGTCAAAGCTGCCAAGATACGCAAAGTCAATTTATTGTTACTGAAATAATATTGTTACTGAAAGTTGTACGTAGAAGATTAATGAGAATGGAAGATCCCAGTACTGAGAATGAACGTGGAGAGAAATCACTAACATTATTAATGAAATAGGTTCTGGGGGAAATCACATAACTATAAGAAAAACTTAGCACGTGTAGAGAAATCCAAGTGCTTTTGATTTTGATAGAGTATTCCTCAGTGAAACACTTGATTTTTTTTTTTTTGTTTAATTTATCAAATACACTCTAAGCTTAAAAATGTTAAGGATGCTATAGAATCATTAGGCAGACAGCTTAACTCTTGAAAAACCAACCAGAGATCATCATTATCTAAAAAAGCCTAGAAAAACAAGACTACATCCCTAACGAAGATTTTTTGGAATGAAAAAGTACAAAATTAAAGGAATCAGTTAAAGAAATGAAAACATTGAAGATGGAAGTTGTGAAATTTCCTTAATTAAAGTAGCAGAAATGTCTTGAAATCACCAACTGGAAGATGGTACTGGGAATAATGAAGACCACACACAAGAAACTGCAAAGAATGAGATCTACTGGAAGTAGAAAGCATAAAAATGAAATAAAACTTGCCAAAACTCAAACTGAGTTGGACCTTTAACAAAACTTATACACATTGAGGCAAGAAGAGTGACTGACTCTAAGTAAGTTACAAACATTTTAAAAAAAAAAAAAAAAAAAAAAGCTACAAACATTACAGCTGTCACCAAAAACCTTTGTCTTGCTGACGCTGGAGGAGTACTTTTAGGGTTTTCCTAGAGTGTCTTGTATCAGCACGCTGCTGTAATAGGCTGCGTATTACATTTGCATCTATTTTTACTTAGTATTATGTTCCCTTAAGAATAACAGCTACCCCTGCAGAAAAAGAAACAAGGGATTTATTTCTGTGAGGAGCTCCAGTATAGACTGTGGTTAAAAAAACTTCTAGAGAACAACCCAGATGGCAGACAATAGGCACAGCAGAGATGGAGGAAACTACAGTTTAAGCAGAGAAACAAAAACTACTACTAGAAGAATACAACTGAGAGCATGAGTTTAGAGATAATGGATAGGAAAATATGGTCAAAGAAGATGCAAATTTGCTAGACTTCAGAAAGGCAGTGAGAGACCAAAAACACACCTGCAGTATCATGATAAGTGGGAACGGATAGCCATTTTTCTCCTGTTTTGTCTGACATTATACAAAGCTTTTGTTATGAATAGGTGAAATGTTCTAACTTTTATTCTGTTAAAACCTGGGTGGTTTCTATTTTGAAGACTTAGTTTTCTTTGGTTTAATCAGAGACTATAGAAGACTATACAGAATATCATGCCCCAGTAGCTTCCTGTAATTTGCATCAGATGAGGAGGCCATAAACTCTGAGAGTATTTATACTGCCTTCTGTTAGGATTCCATGGGGAAACTCCATATTTTAACATTCTCTTCAATGAACGACTAGGGAAAGTATATAACCTTAAATGACTGTTTTCTAGCTGAAGTACTTTTCAGTATATTTTCCTGTCTTTTATAAATCAGACAATTATGATATCATGTGCTTCAAGATAAAGTATCACACTTCTCCCCAGGAATTATTAACATTCTTTTCAATTTCAGAAATTCTGATTTTTATTGCCAGACTTAAACATATGATATACAGACAGTATATAAATAGGATCTCTTCATACTGGCTGTGCTAGTATTTCTAAGTGTTTCTGAGTATTTCTAACAAAGACCTTGTTATTTTATTGTGAAAGAAATAGTGCTTTGCAGCTAGCAGAGTATGGCTCTCACTTCTGGACACCTATAGACCTGCTACCTATAGACCTACAAATCAACAGTAACACCTGACAGAAGTATAACAGAAAATACTGAGTGAGACTGTGAGCACATGACAGAAGTTATCTGCAGAGGCTGCTCTGGGATGGCAATGAGGTTAAGCGAATGCTGTGGGTTTACCTAAGGTGGCAGGTAAGACTCATCCAGTCACTTGCTCAATTTCCTCTAACAGCCATAACATCCCTGTGCTAGCAACACTGCTTTGGTCAACAGTCTAAACCACTGCAACATATGGGCTGCTATGAAGAAAACTAGCTCCATCCCATCCAGGGAATCAACAAGAATCCAGAATTTCTCAGGTACTTGACAAAACTAGTTGATATAATGCCTACTGTGAGCCAGTGCATGGAAATACAAACTTCCACTAAAGAGGTTAGAGAAATGAAAAGTGCTACAAACACTACTTTGGCAGTAATGATAACAGAGGTGAGAAATAAAACTCTAAAACTTCAGTCCCATAATACTGTAAAAACACATCTATGAGAGTAAAGAAGTTTTTATTATTATCAATTCAGGTGACATTCCATGGTTTTAGAATAATGAATAAACTACCTTAATATACTTTCTGGCCACATGCGTGCTTTTGGTTACTGAGTTTGTATTTACTAGAAATGGCAATAATTTGCTCCACTTGCCATCCAAAGTACACAAGTTTAATCCGTAAAGTGATTTTAAATGGGATTTTGTGGGATTTAGCAGCAAATTGTCATCTTTTTCCTGAAAAGAATCTAGTGGATTTGCATTTTAATAAGATGGAGATATACACCCAAAACTTCACGTTTGTGGCATAAACCTCTCTGTTATTGAAAAAAACTCAGAGAAAAATCACACATACATAACAACAGAATAATATTGATTTCGTCTATTAAAATGTGATAAATTTACATAACACTTTCTCATGTAGCTTGAGTTTTATAGTTTGATTGCTACAATTTATGCCTAGGCATTTACCATTATCAAAACCAAGTTAACAGATGAGTAAGTTGATACCTAAAGGAGATCAACTCCTAATTTTATCTGTGTTGCAGGGAATGCATAAACACAAGGTAATTTTTGTGCATTCTCATCAATTGCAGATAGAACCAGTCTGCAAGAGATGAATATACAGTTCCCGAACACACAAGGAAAGAGTGGGCAACTAATCCAGGGAACTGTTCATTGATAGGGTCATTTGAGTAATTATTGCATTAGTTGCCTGACTGGTCCACACAGTCTGTTAGACATTCTGTTGATCTTTTAGGTTTACACTGTCAGGCCTTACCACCACAAGAACTATAAAGGAAGATTACAGGACACTAACTGGTATTTGCTTGTATGCATGGTCAACATATCCCGTTTTCTGAGATGTAAACCCTATCTCCGTTCTTCATTGTTTACAAGGAGAGTATAGTGAACACTGTTGAAGACTCTTAAGATCTAATTCTGCCTTGAAAAAGAGACTGAAAGGAAGGAGTAAGCCAGAGTGAGGAGCCATACAAATGTAGAACTAAAACACTTGATAATTTTCTGTGTGAAACCTACACATTTTTGAGAAAACATGACCATATAAATTTTCAGTCCAAGCAGATAGTCTGCCATCAAGCTTCTTGATGATCCCAAGCACAAGATCCCAGAATACACTTATGCAATGAATGATTACAGCCTTTCATCCCAAGCTTTGGGATGCTGCTTGGAAACAATATAATGTTCAGTCAGTGTCTGGATGGAACTCAAAGTGATTAGACAACAGATGTCTGGGATGTAAGCACTGAAGAGCGCTGCTGCATTAAGTGACTTCACCGTAGTTTGTTTAAGCTTTAAGCTTTGCTGGAACAAACACATCCTCTAAGGGCTCATGAAAATTATCTGCTAACTGCTCAAGCCTTATTTCTCACTTATCATCCACCAGACCTGCTGAAATTTTCCAAAAAGAATCTCAAAGGGTCGAGCAGACACACTACTGAAATGTTACCTTCACAGATTATTCCATCTGTTGAGCTCCATTGCTTTCAGACAAAGGAAATTATTTCTTTTCATTGTTTGTATAACATGTGGTATAACATGTGTGGTGGCAAACCTATACTTACAATTCTCACAGGTATATACTTTATGATTTGCATTGACTTGCAAGATGTCTATGTGAAGGCATGGCTCAATCAAACACGACAGATCTTGTGTAGCAGACTGCTTGAGCATGCTCCCCAACTCATAATTCTGTGTGCTACCACTTTCAAGACAACAATAACTTTTTAAAAGGCATCTTCCAGACTTGACCATGAACAACAGACAAAAAAGTGAAGTATCTGAATGGATGTTATGCACATACAGACTGTAACATTTCCAGGTAAGTCATACAATTTGAGAACATGGAAAACTATTGAGCAAAAAGGTTTAAACATCCTCAGCAGAAGATGTCATCCCAAATGTCTCTAACTGTCCTGATTTTTTCACACTGAATAGAAAGAAAAGACAAATGGTTAAAGAAACAAGGCTGTCAAAAAGTCAAAACATTGCATAGACACTGAAAATATTTTCCCAGAACAATTCCCACATCAGCCCACCCATCAAGACAAAGTGTCAAGGAGATTTCTTGCCAATAAAATAAGGCTGTGGCTCCCCTTGTCAAGTTGAGGATGGGGAGTGAATGTGTAGCTAGGATATCTGTCCCTTAACCAGTGCTAACCCACTACCTTTCCCAAAATTGACATAGGCTTAGAAGGCAGCGTAATGGTGAAATTAAACAAATGATCATTTGTATCTAAGGTCAAGCACTGAATATAAGAGGAACTGAAGATATCATTGTTGCATGTAGCAAAAAGTAAAAGGAGAAGAAGAAAAGTCTTCCAACACATACTTAAGGCTGCTGATATACAATAATAATATGATGGGAATAATGCAGACAATCCACGATGCATGAAGAGCTGTCATCTGAGAGGCTGGTTAAACAACTGTGGAGGCTGACACTAAGGAGCAGCCCAACACAGGATGCAACTTCATACAGGATGGCATGACTTTAAAAGAGTGAAGGACTTAAAAAATTTCTCTCCTGTAGACTCCTTCATTTTCTTTGGTAGTCATGTGCAAAAAGCATGAAGGATACGAACAAGACGAGAGCCTGATAGATCATGAACAGTTTTCAGCACTATGGAATAACTGGTGACAGTGGCTGAGAAGTCCTCTAAGGTACAATTCAAGACAGATTCTGCAGTTTCAGACATTTTATTGTTGAGTTCTTACTGGTAGAACAAAGCCCAAACAGTTCACTAGACAATTCTGAGGAATATAGGTGAATAAGCCTTTTTTTCTAACAGTCTCTTAACGTCCCTCTTTCCTGTGAGGCATATGCCTCTATACTCCTCTGATGCAGCCAAGGAAGTAAAGGACAGTCAGCAGAATACATATAGGTACTCAGTATTCCTGGGGTTTTAGGAGTTGTAGTTCATTCATTTTATGGATGACAGTAAGAGGGTAACAGTTGCCAAATTGCCTGGTCAGGCTCCAGCAATGCCTCATAAATAGAAAATAATCTTGCATGGACTAATATTGACGAAAATTTCCATTACATTGTGTCTGCCCTAACTCTTTGAACGCTGGATAGAAGTTTCCAGGATCAAACAGCACACTGGATTAGCAGAAGGCAGGCTGAACCTGAAAACTCTCAAAGCACAAGAACAAACATTTGAAGACATTCATCCCAGTGAGGAGACAGGTGTTTCTGTCTCCTCCCTGGGCACATTGCCATACTTTGACAATGCACAGAAGGTACCCTGAAGGAAAGTTCTATCTTGTGTCTCCAGAGCAAAAGACTCAACAGAGTGAATTCCCAAGGAGACATGCAAACAAACAGGGTTTGGATATGTGCTTTGTCACTGACTACTAGTATCAGTATCAGCACTTTCTTTGGTGGTTAAGTAGGTGTAGATCACAGAATCACAAAACTGCTTATGTGTGAAAGGGATCTCTTAGAGGAATTATAGGAGATAGAGTTACCAGCAGCCCTGTGAGCAACCAATGAGTCAAGCCCTGTAAGAGTTAGTGAGCAAAGGGCCCAGAGTGATATTACAGGAAGAGAACACTAAAAAGAACAGTCCCAACTCTTTCAGTCTTTCCTCATATGATATATGTTCCAGTATCTTAATCATATTTGTGGTCCTATACTGGAGATGCTTCAGTAAGTCCATGACTTTCTTCTACTGGGGAAGTCCAGAACTGGACATGTATATTCTGAATCCCTACCAGTACTGAGTACAGAGGGTAAATCTCCTACCTTGACCTGCTGGAAATGCTCTTCCTAGTACAGTTGCAGGATATTGTTGAATTTCCTTTGCCTTGAGGGTGCATTGCTGACTCATGGGGACCTTTTTGTCCACTAGAACTCCAAGGTCCTTCTTTACCAATTTGTTCTCCAGACTGACAATGTACGGGGTTATTTCTCCTCAGGGACAAGACTTTGCATTTCATCTTGTTGAACTTCCTGAGATTCCTGTCAGCCCATTTCTCCAATCTAATGAGGTCTATATGGGTGGCAACACAACCTTCTGGAGAATTAATCATTCCTCCCAGCTTTGTATCATCTATAAACTTGCTGAAGGTGCACTCTGTTCCATCATCCAGTCCACTAATCATGATGTTAGAACAGTATTGGACTCAATACTGGACTCCTTAACCCGATCCTTCTCCACCAGATGGCCTTTTGGGCTTAGTGGCCCTGAAGGCTGGTTTTATGGGTAAAGATCAAAGCAAAGAAAGTATCAGTTACCTTGGCCTTCTTTATACCGTTTGTAACCAGTTCCTTGGTTCTATTTCACACTGAACCCACCGTTTCCCTAATGCATGAACAAGTGAATGCCCACAATGGACCTGTCTTAGATAAAACCTGAATCATTGGTATCAGTACAAAAAATACAATATGTCTTAGGAAATAGAGTACAGACCCACAGCTGGCACAAAGCTTGAAAGGACTCAAAGCTGAGTTCCTAAAATCCAAGCAACAAAGACAGCTTTGTCATTTAGCTCAGTACAGTGTGGAATGGTTGCAGACATTCTTATATTTCACATATTTACTAAGAGGAAAGAAAGAGCTTGAACAGGATCTCTAGAGGTATTGCAGTAGAAAAGCATTCTGGTGTCACACAAGAATACACAACATGCACTTTCTTTCAAATAGATATGTATTTTTCCAGTGCTATATTAATTCATCTGGATGCACTCACTAGTTGCCTCTAGAAATCACACTATTTTCCTTTTAATTTATCTTTTCTTTTTCATCCATGTATTTCTCTATATAGGAAATATTAGTCAAAAAAGGAAAATCTGTCTTCCATGTTAAACAGAAATCTGAACTTAAATGTCTTATTAAAATCTCCAAATGCAGAGTTTGTTTACATCTCCTTCCTCTATTTGGTTTTTTTTAATATCTCAAGAGAACAAGACAAATTTTGGTGATGCCTTTGTATCAATCTTTTAATTTAGCTATCTAGTTAGCTTCAAGCATTTAGAATAAAATAAATCTGAGTCCAGGCACTGCAAGGATGAAACAATTAAAATACTTTTGAGAAAAATACTTCCATAAAGTAAAATTCTGAGGGCATTTCAGTAAGACAGTGGCAATCATCATCATTCAGGATTAGTAGCAGCCTTCACTAGTTTTTTCTCTTTTCCTTTTCTCTTCATATTCCTTTAATTTCAGACCCAGAAGCTTCAGTAGTTTGATTTCCCCATGCACATAGAGGTCTGTTTATTGCTAATTGCATAAAGAAGTTTCCACAGAACTTGAATAAAGCCATGCATATCAGGACTCTCATACAAATAGGAAACAGGACTAATCTATTTGGCACATTGCCCTTGATTCTACCCAGAGTCTTAGAGTTCAAATTAATTGTTTTCAATGTCCTGATTAAGTGTGGCAGCTCCTACACAAAACCTACTGCACAAATGACCCAGGACCATGAATTTCTGAATGTTCATTGGCTTCTTTTCTGCAAGAATGTAGCGAAACTATAATATCACTGGTTGGGATGATCTGTAGCTCTCTACTTGGCATTCTAGCATTATCTAATGAGACTAAATTACATTTTTAATCCCAGTTATAGTGATCAATTTATATTGTGGATTGCTGACATATTATCTAAGTGGAATGTAAATGCATTTTTTTATGTAGGATTTTTGGTAGTAATAAAATTTTTGCACTTCCATGAAGAACAACCATGTGAAAATGTATCAGTTAATATATAACCTTAAGTATCTCTCTCCTTTCATGCAGAAGATAATCACTGAGAAAAGATCTTGATTTCTCACCAGGAATACTTTCTGCTCTATGTATTTAATGCAGTGAAGGATATCTTTTGCTTTCTGGTGTGAGATTATATTGTTATGGTTTGGGTACATTTTATGGAAAATATTATTAATGATATTGTTACAATATACTTATATCAAGAGTGAATTAGTATTATTTGCTTTAATAGTATTTCTATTTACATGATACAAAATATTTACCTATATACATATGAACACATATGAAAGTCTAACTTCTCTAAGTCAACTCTAAAGAAATTTTAGGAAGCAGTACAACTATTACAAATTGTAGCTGGAGAAAAGGCAGAAAAGGGACGAGTGTTTTTCATATACGCGTTTACAATCAATAAGAAGTCTGATATTGTAAATGTCAAAAATACTCTTCTTAATGATCTTCCTAATAAAATATGAAGTGTAATCTGTAAACAGTAAAATCATCCAAATTAATATGAATTTTTCAATGTAAAGTTATTAAGAACTACTTATCAGTAGCTTCATATAAAGAAGAGAGGGTTCTTTATATCTGGTTTTATGCCTTCCATTCTGCATTTCCAATATTATCAGTTTGGAGCAAGTTCCTGGCAGAACCTGTGAACTCATGGACAGGATGGAGCTTACACTGGAGGAAGTTTGCTGTTAGGACATGTGACCCCTTGGGGGTCCATGCTACAGCAGTTTGTGAAGAACTGTGGCCTAAGGGAAGGACTCATGTTGGAGAAGTTCATGGAGGACTGTCTGCCGTGGGAGGGACCCCACATTGTAGCAGTAGGAAGTATGAGGAGGCCCCCCGAGAGGAAGCAGCGGCAAAGTCCATTTGTGATGAACTGACTGTAACCCGCATTCCCCATACGCTATGCCACTGAAGGGGAAGAGGTAGAAACTCAGGAAGAAGTGAAGGGTAGAGGGAGGTGTTTTAAGATTCAATTTTTATTTATTTCCCTACTCTGCCCTCATTGTTAATAAATAATTTCTTCCCAATTTGAGTCTGTTTTGCCTGTGACAGTAATTGCTCAGTGATCTCCCTGTCCTTATCTCAAGCTGTGAGTTTTTCATTACATTTCTCTCTCCTCAATCCAAATTAGGAAGAGGAGTGATAGAACGGCTTTGATGGGCACCTGGCACATAGACATGGTTAAACCACCACACTAAGGTAAATATGTTACAGAAAAGAAAAAAGTAATAAAAAACCCAAAACAATATGTGTGTTTTAAACACAACTTTCTTTTTGTCAAACCACTCAACTATTCTTTCATTTTAAAGTAGAGGTAACTGACTCCAGAAAGATATCTGAATTCTAAAAAGAAAAATGAAGTAGTCAAACAATAAAAATACAATAAGCATCGTGATGGTAAGAAACAGCGGGATACAGTGATTTAAGTATAAAAATTAGGTAAGGTGTAGGCTGCACAAGAAAAAAGGCAAGATAAAGAAAGTAGTGAAATAAATACATACAAACTAGCATAAATCTTTTTGCACTGAAATTTCACACAGAACTAATCATACGATATTAAAGCTATGTTATATATTGCCTAACAAAGATGGTGTTCTTGTTAAGTACTAAAAGAAGGTTAGAAAGGTTAGAAAGGCAGAAAACACAGTAGTAGGAGATATTAATTACTTCCAAGCAGTCTGGTAAGAAATCATGACAGGATATGAGGCAGGAACTGCATTTTTAGATGCTGTAAATAATGGTTTCTTGGAACCATTAGAGAAACCACAGGAGAAATAATTCTTGATCTTGCATTAAGCTAGGCATAGGATCTCCTTTCATTGTATAAAAATAAAAAAAAAGTATTTAAAAACACTGACTATAATGTATTCATCTTCAGCACTCTTCTGAGAGAAAATAACACTTAAAAAATTCACCATGTTTAGCTACAGTAGGACAAGGTTAGAAAGGATAAAATTAAATGGAAAAAATAATGGGTAAAATGTTTGCATTTTACAGAAAAAGACTTCCATACAGTTCCGATAACTTTATACATAACTCCAGTAGAGAAAAAAAAAATAAAAGGATGACTTTTAAAAAGAAAATAGGCTTGAATAACAAAATAGCTGAATAAGAAGCCTACTAGTCAGCATCTTTCAGGCTTAAATAAAGGTGCCGAGTGTAAAAGGAACATAGCTGGTAGATTAAATATAACTATGTGTATTCTGAAGAGTCCTGGGATATAACTTCTTTTAGGCAGAAATAAATACTCATAGAAACATACAATCATAGAAACACACAATCATGGAACAGCCCAGGTTTGCAAGAGACCTCAAAGGATCATCTGGTCCAACCTTTCATAGGAAAGGGAGCTTAGATAACATTATCTGTTCAATCACATATTGAAAACATCCAGCGATGGAAAGTCTACCATGTTCCTGTGGAGGTTGTTTCAGTACTCAACAAAATTTTCTGAAATGTGAAAACTAGGAAGCTTGGAGTTTTTCAAAGACTGTAAGCAAACTAAACCCCAACAAATCTATATTGTGAAGTAATTTCCTAAAAGTTGTAATGAAGAGCATAGGTATGAAACAACATGCCATAAAGAAACAGTGTAAAATTTTGTAAAAGGAGGCTATGCTTCCCCAATTACAAATTCTTCAACATAGTAATGGTCCTATAGAAGAGGGTCATCAAACAACATAACTAACTTAATTTTCAACAATATTTTGACATTGTTCCCCAAAGTTTTAAAACAAAATTAATAGCCATGGGAAATATAGAAAAAACTTCTTTTGGGTTAATAAACTGGTTTTAAAAAAGGCAACAAAAATCAGTTTTCACAGGAGTTACCTGCCAGAAATATTTCCAACTGAGTCCCGTGCTTTTAAACACACCCGTAAAGTACTACAACAAAGTGTTCATGGCAATACAAACAATAGCTCCCTAAAGGATTGCGGAATTACCTACTCACTTGAGAGACAGGACATCTGATTTCAGAGACATGATTAGAACAGAGCATGTAGACAATGACTTTTCAATCTAAAGAAAATACATAGTAGTGAACATGACAATAGTCAATGGAACAATGAGTGATATGTAGAAGATGTGTTTTTGGTGACATGACAAATGTCTACTTAGTCTCCATCTGAGTATTTGTATAAAAGCATATAAATATATGAAATAGCTTGAGCAAGAATAAGCAGAGTTCTTAATTATAATAAGCATTTGAGTGATGCAAAGACAGATCCAGAGCATATCCTAAATAGGACATTAAAGGGAAAATACTTGTCAGGATCTAAGGCTGTCACGTCAAGAAAAGATCAGATACTCCTCAGGAGGTACAATGCATTTCAAACCAATGAACACTGTGAAAAAGTCTTTCTGAACACTGTAATCACAAACCAGATAACAGAGCGGGCTCAAAAGGCATATAATGTGTGTAAGGAAAGTAAAATTGAAAGGGAGTGATATAACTACAAGGACAAATAATTTCATCCCTTTTTTTGAGAAATACAGGCAATGGAATTGATACAATCAGGAACAGATCACAGTTGCTGCAATGTAGCGCTGAAACCACATGAAGATGTTGCATAGAGACAACATTGTTCATTTTCATTTTCTATATCACAACAGAACCTCAAACTCAAGTGCATAGCTGCTACAACTTAAGCACTTATACCTTTAATGAAGAATAAAGCCCAGCAACTAGCTCCCTCTTACTGAGTTTATACTAGTGGAACAGATGATGCTTTAAATTATATAAAATATGAGCTATTCTTTGAACAACTGCCAGGCCAATTTATGAACTAATGAATAAAAAACTTGAACCAGTCTGCAGGTCTCATTGCATACATTGATAAAAAAGAAATTGAGAAAATTCAAGTATTTTTTTTTTAAACTTGGGTGATTCTATGAACAAATCTGACAATTTGACTTGCAATCAAGAAGCCAACATGCTGTTAAAATAAGAGTTTTACAAATCTTATGATTAATAATTATGAAAATTAAAAATGTGCTGTAGAACAATAAGAAATTTGCAGTAGTTCAAGAACTTTTGCCTGCAAGGTTTCAATTTATCCATTCTTGTTTGTATCATTGTAGCAAACAGCTGCAGCTATGTAACAGCCTACTATGCCTTGTAATCCTATGAAAGATTGGATGTCCTTTCATTTGTTGTCTCCTCCAGGAACCTTCTCAAGCAGAACACTGTAGCCCAGGGTGCATTAACAGGGTCAGGACCACTGTAATTTTCTCACATCTGATGGTTACTCTAACAGGATGTTAAAGTATTGTGTAAATATTATATTATTATAAATTAGTACGTGAAAGTTACAGTCAGATCCCCCTTCTGCAGCTTTATCAGCTAAAGCAAATGCCAGATAATAAAACTTGAATACTGTGCACAGATTGTACTAAATTCTCCCACTGCTTTGCAATGCTCTGGCAAGGGAAATGGATCATAAACTATGTCTAACTAGACAGTTACAGAGGGATTACTGTTGCTTTGGTCTATGGAAGCACAGCAGCTGTAACACACAGCAAACCGATTTCAGATCATTGCAAATTAAGTGCCTGATTCTGTATTTTGCAACACCTGTTTTTGATTGTCTATTCTTCGCTCAATGTCATTTAATTCAACGAATGAGTAAATGCAACAGAATGTCATCTCGTATGTTTTATCAATCATTTGTTAACGTGTTTATGACATTTCATCTACATATGGTGATACCTAAAAATATTATAAGACTTGATGGGCATTTTTGTAGCCTCATATGATTGCGATATACTACTATCTGTTTTTCATAAGAAAGCTACGATTTCTTACATATAAACAGCATATTTTATACTTCTATATTTAAAATATGCATCCCCCCAGAAAAGTTCCCACAGGTATGGGCTAGCAGTCCAACTGACAGACCTTAGATGATTTCCATCTAATCTCAGTTACAATACCATGATCCTGAGCATATCACTCAATTAATTATCTGTTACCCTTTCTCCATTGGTAACAAGGGGATACTGATGCCCACATGTACATTAGAAGATTGTTCTCCTGGTGCAGAAGCTTCTTTTCCTTCTGAAACATCTCTGTTTCAATATTTGCAAAGTTTAATTACAGAGAACTGATCATGTTGAAAAGGAATACAAAGATATAATGACATTTCACATTCTCAGTGCTAAAATACTATTAAGTCTAGAAATATAAATTACCAGAGTAATTATAAGAGCAGAAATAACACTATTAGTGAAATAATCTGTTGCTTTAGGTATTTGAAAACAATTTTTAATTCCCTTTGAGTATACTAGTCTTCTCTGCAGAAAGAACAGGCTCTTGTAAACAATTAACAACATTGAAGCTAGAGTGAAATAAATTATTCTGAAACACCTCTTGAGATTTTGCAAGAAATACAATCTTTTTTTTTCAATTTCTGATTTAAAATATCCTTTTTTTTTTTTCCCTGTGTTCTGTTTGGTTTCTGTTCTCCTGTTGTTGATTTTTAAGTCTCAGAAAACAGCTATCATAAACAGCTTCAAAATCCCAATGTGTTAAAAGGATGACACCATTTAACTGTTTAACTGATTTTGCTGTTTGACTGTTTCTTAGATGTGACAAGTCTGAAGTATGCCTGTCACATTCTTTAATGAAGAAACAGGGTATGATTTAAAAATAAGTAATAAAAAAATCTGTCACAGAATTAAATGAGAGTTCTTTCACTGTGTGGAGACAGCAGGATGAGATGTCTGCCAGCCAGCTATTTATAGATTAGCTTTCCTCCTGACTGCTCAGCTCTGCCTTCCTACACTGTCAGATGAATCCACTAAGCTTTGCAAAGGACAGTTTACAGAGAGTCATAGAAACAATTTCTTGCTGTGTGGAGCAGTTTTCAGTGCTTGAACTTGGCTGAATTTGTCCAAGGTGTACCAGTACAGGTGTCTCAATTACTACCCATGTCTTCAGATCCTTCAGACTTCATAGCCAGACAAATATTTTTTCTTTCTTTGGCATGAGGGTAAACAACATCAGAGAACTGTAGACGTGTATGAGGAGTGGCAGAGATATGCTGTTAAGGACTGAACACAATCTTTACTCCCTGTCGTCCCTGTACCCCTCAGGGGGAGAAGGAGAGGAGTGCGGAGTGAGGGTGAGAATTTGGGAAAAATGCTGAGGAATATCCGCTGTCCTCTCTTTGCCCACAGAGACAGTTATCTGAACATGGAAGGTAATCGTACACTTAAGGTGGTGTTTCACCTTGGTAAATCCATGCTGATTGTTCCCAAGGACCCCCTTGTCCTTCATTTGTTTCTACAATTGTCTCAGGAACTACATTGTGACATTGTAAGCTCATGGTTACCCAAATCTTCCTCTTTGGCTTATTTGAACTTGAAGATGACATCGTATTTGTCTTTTTCCAGCCACCAGGATCCTCCTCTGATTGACCTAGTCTTTCAGAGGTGATAGAGAGTGGTTTTGTGATAACATAACTATTGAGACATGTTTGTGTGCATCCCATCTGGACCCATGATACTTAATATGCCTGATTTCCTTAAGTAGTCCATAACTGTATCTTGCATTGCTGCTAGTGATGTTTATCCTCACCAACCACTGCCATTAGGCACAGAGGTCTGAGGAATCTGAGAGCTTCTAATTAATGAAAAAATCTGTTGAGTATTATGGAACTGCTTCCCCAGATGTCACAGCTGGTCTTTTAAATATATCTTTGCCTTGAGAGCAGGGCTGTAATCTGTTCTCCTGAGGTGCTTTCCCAAGATATGTCAGCACCTAGGGAAATCAGCAGAGGGTGGCTAGGAAGGACATTCAAACTTTTGTTAATAGTGTGCGAAGTCTGTTATTACCTTGGGCACTGGGAACACACATAGTTAGTGTTATCAGGCCTTCCAGTGTAGAATTACTATTGACTCTGTTTATTGATATTTCTGTTCAAAATGGTGTACAAGAGGCAGAATGCGAATCAGGTTCAGAACAGACTCAAAACACCTAAATGAGTACAAATAAAGAAATAGCAACTTCTCTTAATAAATCCTGAAAGACACTATGGTTTCCTAACCAATATTTAAGGGAAACTAAAACAATTTTCTCCCTTAAAGAAAAAGACTACCCCTTATAATATCCCTTATAGAGAATGGCATAAAAGAATAGGCAGTCAAGATAGGTAGGTAATATTCCCTTTCATTTTTGGAAAGACTTTTTGAGACTGAAAGGCAGAGAGTAAGTGTTGCATCATGACTTACATGTTGAGGGCACTCTGCCTCTAAGCAATACCAAATAATAAATATACAGACAAAAATAAATATGTAGAAAAAATGGATAGAGGCTAGAGAACTGATATGGAAATTGCAGTATAGGAAATCCTCAGAGGACACAATATTTTATCCTGAGGGCTTCACAGATCATATCAAACTTCACTCATAAAGAAAAGAAGAGGAATCTAGCCTGGTAATAGTGTAGCATGAGCCAACTGCAGTAATACAGAACTCCTGTGTCAACAGTTTCTCTCACTACAGCTAGAAGTTCCTGTTAGATGAAACTAAAGCAGTCTAGGGTCTGAAGTCACTGCTCTCTACAACTTGTACAATATTGGAAGGTAGGACAATCAACAGCAGAGTGAACTACTCCAGTGAGAGAAGGAACTCATCTAAAACAAGAAAATGTATTATTAGACAGATACTATACTTATCACAAAGGTCATTATCAGACTTTACTTCAAGACTGATCAGAGTATTTGCCAGAAAAAACTGATTCTCAGCAGGAGGAGAAATCTCCATTGAAGCAAACTGCAGGATGAAGGCCAGAAAGAGACTTTTCTGTTTCAGGAACGATGAAGGTTTTACAACAGAAGCCTGAAAGCTGGGTCAAAGCAGTGGTTTCCTTCTGCTAATATTGAAAAGCCCACAGGAAGAGAACTTGGACGCACAGTTCTCCATTCCCTGACAAGAAGAAAAAAGATAGCCTTTATAGACTGTATGTGGCTTTTAGCCAACAGACCTTGATGGGAAAGATAAGGAAAACTAAACTAAGCTACACAAAAAGAAAAAAAAAATAAGTGAAATGAACCACTACGATCAAAATTAATAGAAAAATCAGAAAGGATCAAAGAAAATGAAGTGAAAGAAAAAGCTGAGGTAATCTCAGACAGAAAGCAATGAACTCCAAAAAAAAATTCAAGGTAAACTAGAGAGGCAACTGAGAGGCAAGGATTTACTTTTACCTTTAGCAGAAGTTATATGAACATATGCTTTCCAAGTACTAACAGAGGTTAAGTATCACCAGCTTGAGCACTTGGACATGTTCCAAATTCATTATCTAAATAACAAGCATAAACCATAACATTTCACCTATTAATCCTGTATTAAGACAAGAATAATCTATTCACCTGCAACATCCTTAAAGAATGAAAGCCTATTTTTACATGATAATGCAACGTATACAGAGGCAAAATATCTTATCAGTAAGTCACCCTTAAAGTATTATGTCTTATTGCTATTTTAACTTACCTAAAGCAAATCTATTTTCTCCATTTTATTTTGCCTTTTGTTACTAAAGAGCTGTTTACGACCTCAAACTTTTTTTATCTCATATCCATTATTATGTGTAACCCTCAAATACATTTTTTCTTCTTCTGCTTCTACATACACTCAACAGATTGAAGTCTTCACTATGAATTCTTACAAGAATCTACAAAAACATTCCTTTTAACTCTTAGAAGATAGGCAATTTAAACAGTTAAGTTATTTGATTATATCTTAGTAGTATAGAACAAATAATATAGATATGTTTATTATAAAATAAAATAAACAAAATAAAGTAAATAAAATTTCATATGCAACTAAGAGGATAAAATATTCCAGATGAATGGATAATTTGTGCAAAAATATCGGAATTAAGGGAAAAATTATGTAACTACAAATACTATTTGATACATTATTTTAATACCAACATGGTATTTAGAAATATACTTCTAGCTGAGTGTTTCGCAACCCTAAAAAAACCTATTAACAAGAAATTTTAAGTTGTATCTCAACAATATTACCACTTCATGGGTTACTGTACAATTTATTATAAGGTGAAAGTAATCTAGAACTGGTGCATTACAATAGCAGCATTGAAAACATGTCTGTGCTTGAAATTACTATATTTGCCTCATGATAGGATGACCTTCACTTTCTGGAGAACAGAAATAAAAAGGTTGAAACAACTGTCACAAAGTGAGACGTGTCCAAAAGTATGGTTAAAAAGATGAAATCTGGAATACATATTTCCAGCTGTGAGTACATGATTTTACCGTGCCCTATGAAAACAAAAACACTCGTATATTAACTTTGCTACAGTTGTGGACTGACATACCCAAAGAGCACTGCTCAGGTAGATGAGGCGAGGGCTAGACTCAGTGACAACAGTTCAGTTTATTCCACTATGGATTGTAAACAAAAAGATTCCCAGTCAATCTTTGTTGGGTAACGGTTAATGGATTTACATTCTGGTAACACATTTGGGATAGGAGGCTAGAAGATGAAGTAATTCACATAGCAACACTCAATGGCTTTAGATAAGGTGAAAGATATTGATTTGGAACTATAACTAACAGGCCTCTGGTACATTTGGCCAACGATTTAATTTTTAAAAAAAAAAAACATATAGTTAGGACAACAGCCTTTTGGGTGCAGAGAAGGATTCCATATTCAGAAACCTGACAAGATTAGAAGGCTGAGCCATCTGGGAACTGTTCTGCATAGGGGCCATGCTGTCAGGACTAAGTGTCCCCTGAGTGTATGGTGCCAGACCCAAATGAATTATAGGGACTGTGATTTTGATCTTTGTGATTGTGAAGAGGTTGAGTGTTAGAGACTAGAATAGAAAGTGCTGTCTACACCCATCCTACTTCAACCCCCTCCCCCCCACCACTTGAAGTCACTTAAGTGATATGCATTCACTATGGTGACTACCTCCAATTCCTTCATAACTACTATTCAGTAAAGATACACTTCTCTTCAACCCTGTGCATATCTCAGTGTGTATGATTTCCTTGCTCTGTGCTAACCCTACTGCACATTATGTCTCACTCCTGAATGAACAGTTAACCTAGCTGCATATAAGGCCCCAAAACTTCAAGCTTCTGTACCATGTCTCTCATTCATTAATGCAGTTCCACAGGTTGACTCTCTCTTGCTTGGTCCATTTTTATTCAGACCTGTCTGTGCCAGCACAGGATGCAAGCAGAGAGCTTTTTTCAGTAAGGAACCCAATGCATTTATACTCTTCACATCTTCACAGAGCTAGCACCTGAGCAAATAGTTACCTTCTCTAAATCTGATCATATTTGCTCCTTAACTTTTCCCACTTAAAGTAGAGTTGCGATTCATAACTTCAGAATAGAATGCTGCTGTGCACTTACCAAAGTCCCATGCACCAGAAAAACTCTTCAAGGGACTATACTTATCCCTTAGATTGAATCCTCTGAAAGCTTTAAGTAATTTTTATTTTTTGCATAGTTTAAATGTCTTCAGTTATATTCTATTCAGTATGCCACTCCCAAAATAACAAACATCTTAAATAAAAAGAGAGAATTTAAAAATACCTGTTTTACTGCATAATGATGAGGCAAACCACCAATAAATATGGATCCTATTTCAAGCCGATGTGAACTGGACCCGAAACTTGTGGGTATACTTGTCTTTGCAGAGATCCCCTGGATTGACATTTCTGCTTCACATGGTACCATGACTTGCCTGCATAAATTTAGAAATGGACATGCTTTACTACTATATATTGTTTACATTACTGTCTCTCTGAAAAAAATAGCTAGACTGTTACAAAAACAGTGAGGAAAGAAAATAATGTAAGTAGTTGTTTTTGTATTAAAACTATAAACATAAAAGAAGCTGTTTAACAAGCTGTAAATTGGTATGCATTTGAGGTTTGAACTTCCATTAAAAATAAGCCATATCATAAATCTGAGTACTGTAATTGCTAAAAAAGCAAAAGCACGTAATAATGGCTGAATAAAAAAGTTAGACAATTTTTTAACAGTAACAAGAAGGCTTTGTAATTTGAAAAAGACATCTACTGACCTCAAATATTTTAAATAACCCTCCTTTTCATCACACAAAAAAAACATGACCCTGAAAACCAATTTAAAATGAATTGCATTTTAGAGAGCGCAGGCATACTATTATCTGTAATACTTATCTTTAAAAGCATCATTCCTAAATCTAAAGACAGTAATATTAGACCCTGAAATTAATACAAACATTCCCTTTTACCTCCCCCTCTCCACACCCCCTCTTAACGGTATTACTTTTAACAGCATGCATAAATTGTTAACAATAAACTAAAGGTGCAAAGTAAACAATTTGGTTTTCTTCAATTTTTCTTCAATTATGCAAAGCTCATTTACATTCTGGTAACCAACTGGCAGCAAACACTTTGTCTTCATGAAAGAAACCAGAGTGAAGAAATATCAGAACTAAACAACAGTCTCTCACACAGGAACTCTGAGCCTATTCTTCTTTCTGCACACAATACAGATCAGATTTTAATCAGCTGTATGTTTTAAAATATTCAAGTATCTTTGTAATACAGGTGCCACAAAAGATCTATGTGAAAACAGCATATACCAGAAAACCTCCAAGTTGTAAAAGCAGCAGCTTGCAATTTAGCTTGTATGTTGCAGGTAAAGTATGTGTATTGTTTATCCTTGATAACTTCTGAAACTTAACAATTAGAAATAGTGTGGAAAGTTTTCTTCACAATCTTTTCTCAGTTAATGATATGTCAAGGATTTCTCACATACTATTTGATAAGGTTTTCTACCATTTTTTAATTGAAATGATGGAGACTTAGCATTAACAACACATGCAAACAATTATGTTTCTTGTCTGTATAATTCTGGTCCCTGACATACTTTCAGAAGAAATATGCAAACATGATATTAGCTTTTTAACAGAAAGGATTATAAATGCTCTTGTAAGCAAAATTGGCCTCTCCATACTATGGTAAATAATTTCAGATGAAGAATATAAAATTTTGGTTTGTGCTTAAAATTAATGTTAAAAAAGAGAAGTCAATTAAGTTTTTATTTCTGTGGATTAAATTAATTTTCTTAAAGGATCAGTTCAGAGGATTTTTTTTTGTACCTCCATTTTTACAAAGTTTTAAAAACCTTGCTAATTAATAGCTAATATGAGTGTGAAAAGGAATCTGCAATCAAGAAAAGCAACATTTTCCTGCCACATTTTGTATATGTTAGGCAATGCCTGGGTGTCTAAGCACAAACACGAGGTTCTGCTCTACACTATTTTCATTATTTGCTTAAAAAGAAAGTTTGCTGATAATGTGTATGTCATGCATGCATTTTCAGTAGCTCTGTTTGCAATGATCAAACAGTTTTTCTTGAGGCTTGAACCCAGTGTGACATCTTGGCTATAGTCATTGTACAGCAGAAAGCTGTGGTGAGAGCTCTAAGAAAAATTATGGGGTTTTAAATATAAAAAAATTGTTCTCATTCAGATAAAAAGATATATTTATGAACAAAAACATAAAAAAAGGTTAGAAACCTTTCTGAATATTTTAAATGACTAGTTTCAATGTAAACAGAATTCTTAACACTGCAGTGGAAGAGAGGAGGCAAACTGACAAGTATCTTTATTTATTTAAAACTAATTAACAGATGTGCTAAGTGCAGAAAAGATGCCCAAACAATTTCTTTTATTTTTTAAATTATTATTTCTTTTACACATTTTGAGATGCTAATACTATAACTGATTACAGGTAGTTCTTTAGCTTATTTGTTAGTTTGTCCTTAACAGCTTATATGATGGAAATGCAGAGTTTTTTTTTGTATGCATATCTAAACATATTTTGAAATCAATTTCCAGTGATTTATGTCAGAAAACAAGTTAATGCAATTCAGTAGCATGAGCTGCCTTCGCCTTAAGCTTGTTAGAATGTCAGCCTTGCACCCCTGATGGTGTTTGATTGAATCTAGCAGGGTCTGGCCAAATTAGAGTAACAACCTCAAACCATTATTGTTTAGCATTTGCTGATGATACAATCACTGGTTCCTATATGCACTCTATGAAATTTCCATCAGGCTTTTAAAATACTTTTTCTACAATCAGCACACTGGGCTCTTTAAAGGTCAAGCAAGACGACAGAGCTTTTTGCATAATTATAAATGTGGAAATGCATACAGCGACTCTCAAGCACTTTTGCTGGGTAAGCTACCAGTAATTGTGCCCCAGTCCAATCCAGCAGTAATAGTTCACAGTTTCCTCATTTGTGCTCACATAAATGTAATGATTAAATACTGGCCTATTAATTATAACCTGAAGATGAGTTCTGTCTAAACAGTATTCAATCCATTGCCCAATGCCTTGCAGGTTGGAAGGATGGAAAGGTCAGATAATAATTTGATAACTGTTAGGATAATGGTACCTAAACATGACAATGTCTGCATGAAATCCAAATCCTTTTTACATAATGTCCTTACTTGCTGACATTTGTTAGTGATGATTAAATGACATGTTTGGGATTATTACAAAATGGTAAAAAGGTAATAAAACAAATGGGGAAAGAGAAGGGGGGAAAGGGGAATGTCCAGATAAAATATTAAGCATCAGTTAGTCATGCTGTGCAGCCTTGCTGGGAATAAATCTTTAATCTGCTTTTCCTGAAAGTGAAATCTCTTGTTCTGGTAAAAAGAAACTTTCACCTGTCTCTAGCAATTTCAATTTGAATGTGATTGTAGTCAACAATAATAAACAATTCACTAAATATCCTTGAACTATTTAAATGTAATGTTAATGTGCACAGTATTAAGCAAAAATGCCGACACGCTTGCAATCAGTTGTGTTAGAGAGTTAAAGAAAAATTTTATTGTTAAATATTCTAAAAAAAATCCCAAAGTTCCCTGATTTTATTGAAGACAGCTGATTAATTTCAAGCTAGGAAGAATATTTCATTTTCCATGTGTTTTACTATTATTTTACAGATTTTGTGGTTTAAAAAAATCAAGGCCAAGCCATGTTTTACTCTTTTCCTTCGGTAGCTAGTAGTTCTCATTTACTGGTTTCATACTCAAACTAGTCCCTGCAATACAACATTTATTTTTCATAAAATGTCACAGATAATTAAGAGTTACATATTACTAATGTACATTTAAAAGGTGGGTTCAATTTTGACTCAGCACTGGTTGTAAAACCCTTCAGGCTTTGCAATGTTGTTTCAGACAACTTTGAGAATGGATCATCTGAAGAATGGACCTCTCTGTTCAGAGACATTGGGCATGTTTCACCTTTGGACTTTTTCAAAATCTGAATGAATATAAGCCCTGTACAACCTGGCCTGACACCTTCATTGACACTGCTTTGAGCAGGAGGTTGGACAAGACACTACCTAAGGTCCTTTCTAACCTGAGTTATCCTACAATTCTACAGTCCTGAGATATTTTCCTTAGTAAAAAACCAAAACAAAACAACCAATACATAGTAATTACATTTAAAGAATAAGGCAGAATTTCATATTACCCTCAGTACGTTTATTTAACTAGAAAATATGTTAAACTCACAGTCAGTAAATTTTTCCCTCTGCAATAAGATGAAGCATTTTAGACTGTTTACACCAGTTGGTGTTGACTGTGTCACCAGATAACACATTCTCTCATGTTGCGTAGTTTTTTCATTCTCTCTGACAGTACACTTGTATTTCCTGGACTTAGAGCTGATTTCTTTGTCTGGTCTTGGAAAGTAATATAACTAAATACATAAGAACAATGAAGCTCACGATAAGGCATGATGTAAATTTCTCTAACAGATGAGAAAAAAATAATCCAGGGCAGGGCCACCAAGATGATCAGGGGCCTGGAACATCTTTCTTATGAGGAAAGGCTGTGGGAACTGGGGCTGTTTAGTCTAGAGAAGAGGAGACTGAGGGAGCATCTCATTATTTACAAATATCTGAACAGTGGATGACAGGAGGTTGGGACATCCTTTTTTTCCTGTTGTATCTAGTGACAGGACAAGGGGTAATGAAAAGAAGCTCGAACATCAAAAGTTCCATTTAAACACAAGGAAAAACTAGTTTACTGTGAGGGTGATGAAGCCCTGGCACGGGCTGCCCAGGGACGGTGTGGAGGGTGTTAAATATTGCCAAACAATTTTGCAGCAAGTATTTTTATAGATATGATCTGGGACATGCCAGGTGGTCCCAGGTCCAGAGAATAGCCTTCAGATTTAAGTTTTATTTACTACCATAAAATCAGCTAGAGAAAAAACAATGACCTGTGTCTTTGGAAAGCTTCAGGTTTCCTGCTGCTCAAATTGTAACAACCTTGAATACTATTTACAGAATTTAAATTTAGAAAACAGTACGCATTTACTTCAAGTTGATGTAAACGTAAAGTGTCATTGAGTAAAAAGATTGGCTCAAATGAAAGTGCTGTATTCAAATATTCAGATAGTGACAAGTTTAGAGTTGGATCTAGACTTGCAACACTGACATTTTATTTCAATTGAAACTGAAAGACTGCACTGAATAAGCCACAGAGAGGGAATTCATATTTACATGAACTCTAAAAGCCAACGTTACATCTGGTTTCTATACACTCTCTATGTTCTCCTTAACATCACTTCTAAGCTTGTGACACAGGGCCAAGGGACCCACAGAACATTGAACACAGTTTAGTAGACATAAGCATACTTTGATGCTCCTCATAAAATAATACAGAAAAAAAGTTTTAGGTATGTTGCCTGTTATGAGAGTCTTACTCTACAGCTTTTATGTTTCTGTCCCTGCAGTAAGTTGCTTCCACAGTTAAAGTAAAAAATTTTCATTTTCTGTAGTAAGACTAAGGAGTTCTATTGAGATCCTGGGTAAAAGAAAGTAGCAATGGCAGAAACATTTTTAGTATTTATTTAGTTAGATTATCTGAGGAAGAATAGATTACTATGCACCACAAGTTTGTCTTTTTTATGATCCTAAATTTTAACTTCTGAGTGTGTTCTTTGATGGCAGAGTTCTCAGAAGATGCAGAATGTGATTTCTACTCAAGCCTAAGTATGCTTTTATCTTAAAGAGGTTGTAAAACATCAGTTTGTACCAATTGGTGTTATTAAGTTGCTATTAACTGTTATTATGATCAATTTAGTATAATTAAGTCAATTGCATTCATTTACATCAAATTGTTAGAAAAAGGCAGTTGCGTATTTTCTGTGGACTTGTGAAGTTTATGAAAAATAGTCAGTCTTTGTGGAAGATTTCCATTTCATGACAGTTTGTCATCCCAATTAGGATTTTTTTACTTTGCATTTATGTAAAATAAAATAATATTATTTATCTGCAAACAAATGCATCTAGTTTAAATCTTTTTATTAGATTATTTGATCATTGTAGGGTTTTTTGTATACTGAGAGAGATATGCAAGAAAAAAGTCTACTTTCCCTATTCTCAGTTTCTGAAAACTAACAGCAAGGTATGAAAATAGTAATGCCAGGCTTTTGTGTCATGATTTCTAGGTTTTGTCCTTTTCCACTATTCCTTCTGTCATGGTTTGACATGACAGCCTTTTCTGGTAAGGGGGATGGGGCTGTAAAGATGGCACCTGTAAGAAGTTGTTTGCAACTCTCCCCAGCTCTGAGCCAGACCTACTTCTGGGGCTGAGCCAGTTAGACACCTCCACGATCACTTTTTAAGAAAAAGCCAGAAGAGGAGATAAAGCTTATTTTCATTCAGGAAAGGAGAAATTTCTCTGCCTCCAGATGACTAACTGAAAGGGAAACATGCAGAATAAAGTGGGAACACAGTTTCCTTCTTACTAAGTAGGAGCTACAGTGTACAGTATTCTCACAGCACTGTCTGAATAAACAAGACAACTATATTGCTTGTCTGTAGCACTGCATATTCTTCTTTCTTCAGTGAGAAAAATATGACTTGCATCATCTTTCAAACACTCATGATGTCTCATATCTGCCTTGGTACAATGATCTTCACAAACCTCATACTTCCAGGTTTCTAAATGCAATGTGCAATGACTAACAGCTTTTTTCTCCCTGCATAGAACTGGCTAAACATTCTTTTTTCTCCATTCTCTGGGATATGTCTCAAACAACAGAGCTTGAGTTTTTTAGTGAAAAGATATCTAAAAGGCAAAAAAAATCTTTGAGGTGACATCAAATTATACCTCTCAGATGTGTACTACTACTTGTTCCTGTAGTTAAGGTCACATATCTGATACACAGGGTTATCAGGGTCAGAAAGGAATCTTTACTTGGCTTTTATTTCCAGATCTTCACTGAAGTACTGGCTGAAGTTTGCCAGCCAGAATCATTTTGATATATAAATTCCACACCAATGCTGTGGGTTTAGGAAGAGGTGACCAAAGTAGAATATATCTCAGGAAAATATTTAAGAAACAGAAAGGTTTGATTTAACTGAAGTCTATGGGCTGCTGTCGAAAATATAGAATTTAGGACATAAAGGAGGTCAAGCTAGTTGTCCCTTGGTGGCTGAATGAGTGGTCCTTTCTAACCTGAAATCTAAACCCAAGAGGTTTTAGAAATATCTTAGATATTAATAGTACCCTGGGCTACTTGATTATATAGTGCTTAGTTGATGTAACATAGATTCATCATAGAACGGTAGGGTTGGAAAGGACTTTTAGAGATCATCTAGTCCAACCCCCCTGCAGAAGCAGGTTCACCTAGATCAAGTGGCATAGGCAANTATGAAAGATGTTCCAGTCCCCTGATCATCTTGGTGGCTCTGTGCTGAACTATCTCCAGAAGTTCTCTGTCCCTCTTGTGCTGAGGAGCCCAGAATAGGACACAGTGAGGCCTCGCCAGGGCAGAGTAGAGAGGGAGCAGAACCTCCCTTGACCTGCTGTCCACACTCTTCTTGATGCATCCCAGGATGCCATTGGCCTTCTTGGCCATGAGAGTACATTGCTGGCTCATGTTTAGCTTAGTATAGATCAGGACTCCCAAGTCTCTCTCTGCAGAGCTGTTCTCCAGCAGTTCGACCCCCAGCCCCCAGCCTCTGCATGGGGTTGTTCCTTCCAAGATGCAGGTCATCCATAGAGCAGAAAAGAATATATATGAAAAATGTTTTTTTTTTTTTCTGTACGCTTTTCTTTGCCATAGCTGGTGTATTTACTCTTAATTCTTATGCATCTATTGGATACAATATATTGACATCACATGTGAAACTGGGAGAACGTAAAATCACTTCGTTTAGGAAGTCAAAGGGTTCAGCACCTTTAAGTTTATAAAAAATTCTACTGGATTGTGTGTATTATCTGTTTTCCAAATAAGAAAATCCATTCAGAAATAGGATCCTGTAATGTTTTATTATGTTTTATATTTCAAATGTATAAAAAAATGTCAGTCAATATTGTTACTACGTTGCTTTAAAGTTACATATTTTTAAAATTTCTTTTATTCTGAGAATAAAATTATGAACAGTCTGGGAGATTAATAACGAGAGGAATGTAGTTAAGAGTTACTGTATGGATCACACAGGATGGAACAGAATTTAAATATGCTTAAACATAGACTCGGCAAAAGACATGTCCTGTGGAAAAACTTCCAGCAAATACATAAATTGTTGAGACACTATCTCTAAGAGATATGGAATTTAGTGATATGCAGTAGTCAGTAAAAGAGGACATGTTGTTTCTTTGCTTTTTCTACTAAAGAAAGAAAAAGGAAGGCAATTGTAAGTGGTGAAGAAAATAATAGTTTGTGAATCTAGAAATAAGAAAAATAGTTCTGTTTTTCAAGGTAATTACATTTGAATAGATAATAGTTTTGGTAAATAGTTCTGCTACTGAAGTTTCAGATATTCTCTTTTCCAGAAAAATATAATTTCAACTAATTGGTACTATGAAAATATCTAAGATCAATAGAAAATAACTGCACTGATACACTGTACATGAAACTAATTTCTCATATTTTTACACAAAAATGGTTTTCAGGTATAAAAATCTATGCTCGGTCACAGAGCAAACTGGGTAATTGCAGTTTCATTGATTGCCTATCACTTTCCTTAATATTTCTTCATTGGCAGATGTCATTAATGCCTTCTCAGTATTCAGCTTAAGTATAGACCAGTTCGCTTATTTGAGTTTATTATTGTTTAACTGTTCTGACAATTTGTAGTGAGATGCTATTTGTATTTGTATTCACATTGCTACTATTCTCCAGCATTTATGAAGTAATTATTTCCACAGTGTTCTAAGTCATTAGAAAATGCAGATTATGTTCTTGGTCAGAAGTATAATCTGAGAACTATTATAGATCTAACATTTACTTTTATGAAGCACTTGACCTCCAAATAGAAATATACATAAAGCTACATATAAATTATCAAGTATTTATGAGATAAAGAAATGAATAAACTTAGCCACAGGAGGGAATGTTAGCAGCTCAGTTCCCCTTCTGTGAAAGGATTAAAACTAAATTAATTCTGTCTAAATGTACTGTGCAGGTTAATCAAATGAACTATAAAACACATAAAGATTTGTTTCAGACTAGGAAGATTTCAAAACTTTTCCTGTATTTAGTGTTCTTTTAAAATTCATGTTTGGTTTTAATGTCACAGTTCATAAATCAGATTCTTCTTTGATTCTTGCTTCAATCCAATGCCGCTATTTCCGTGGCTCTGTCATGATCTGCCAGAGTATGTAATGGCATCACAGTGTAACACCGATCTTTGACACAAAGGAATTATTTTTCTACCTGTTGAGCTACTTTTTCCAATACCTACTCTTTATTGTTGCAGACAGTATTTTTTTCTTTCAGGAATATTCCAGATTGCCCTTTTTGTGAGATATTATTCACTTCCCCCTGTTGATCGATGTGATAGTCATCATAAATATTTTAGGTTAAATTTCTCTATCTCTGTCAAAAAAAGTCTAAACGGAACTGAAAAATAATCCTAATTTTCTTGATACTCCTTGATTAACTAGTTTCCATCTTATAAATCCAGGTCTTGTATCTTGTATCAGGTCTAGTATCATTATTTCAAAACTTTTCATGATTTTTCTTCCGTTTAAAATAAAAATGCCTCTACATCTAAACTACAAGCACAGTTCTGTTTGTTTTAATTGAATTAGCCTTTTTGCAATGGATATAACCTAATTAAGAATCAAGATACAGTGGAATTTATGAAACAAGAAATGTCATTTTATTACCAATGTTAATAAGTAATAAATAAACTGGACTAAATATAATAAATTGGATTTTTTTTTCCCCAAGTGAGACCATGGAGTCAGAAAAAGTTTCAGACTATACAAAAATTAGAAATTAGGAGATAAGTCATCACTTATGTTATATTTAATACATCCTTAGTTTTAGAATATACCCTATAGGTGGCACTGCTAAAAAGAGCTTCACAGCCAATGGCTTGGAAAGTATGTTTGCGAGGACCCTATCAGTGGCCAGTTTAGAGGTCCAATGTCTTCTTAAATTATTTGTATTGGTAATATACATCAGGCTTAACCCTGTATATGTTCTAGCACTTCAACAAACATTGCAGCTGATCATTAATTAAAAAAGCATGAAGCTATGTTATCTGAAGAACACATTTAGAATCATAGAATGGTATTCCATAGAATCACTTCTTGTTGTGTTACAAATACTGAATATACTTCTTTAATTAGGCAGCAGCCATTGCTATTAATACCTTGTGGCTTAGACTATTTTTTTGAGGACATTGCTGATTAAGCATGTTTTCATCAAGTAAAGTAAATAGCATTCACATGGTACATGAAATCATAGATGGATGACCTGTCACTTATATGCTGTTATGTTAGAAATGAAAGCCAATGTTTGCAACCTTTGTGAAAAAAATAATAAAATCATAGAATCACTTTGGTTGGAAGGGACTAAGATCATTGAGTCCAACCAAATAAAACAGGGATTTAGAAAATAAAAGTGAAATAAAATGACAAGGCAGGCATTTGCAGATTTTTCTAACCACCTTATCTGTCACCTGCTTTTCTTATCTGCCAGAAATCCCTAGGGAAAATATGAGGGTTTTAGTATATTCTGAATACTAATAAATACAGCATATTTTGCACCATATGGATTATCTCAGGCCTTCATAAAAAAGCTATGAACACCAAGTAATATACAAGTCCCACCTTGAGCATATGTTGCATTATGGCATGATTAGAAAGATCTTTTTTCTGACTATAGAAATCGAAAACCATTTACATTTCAAAACCAAGACAATCAATCACTGAAAGTCTACTGCAAACATAAAATTACAACATCACAAATGTTAGGAATTAAAGGAGAAGAATAATGCGACTTTAAAAAGAAATTATAATGTTTTGCAGTTGGTTTCTAGACTGATGGCGCATCTACACTAGTTTTCTAATCTTAATGGTCACAGTCAATTAAAAAAAAAGTAAAGTGAATAGACTCATTTTAAAGAAAGTTTTATTTGTGACATCTACTACATAATCAATTTATAAGATGATAGATTTACTAAAGAAACTGACAATTGGTATCTGAGAATTTTTTTTTATTATTTGATCAAGGAAATTTTTACTACTAGTGCTGAAATACTTATTGCTGAAATGGAGAATAGTGGATCACATAAAGGACAAATTTCTAATACCACTGTTGCAGTTCAGCCTGGTCTGCAAAACATTTTATCAAATTATTTTGGTGACAATGATTCAAGAAGATAAATTTTAAAGCAGTTAATGAAGTCAGTTTTATAAGGGCTGGAATGAGAAGACTGTGGTAAAGCATCCGTTGCATTACAAGTCTTCACAACAAAACCAAACGTAAACTTTCTAATGCTTGAGTCTAACATTTCCTTCCCTTCCTAATACCCTGTAGAAAGCCCTTTAGGATATTGCCTATATTTGTTTTTCACTGTAGCTCTTTCATTTCCTTGGTAACACTTAGGAAAATCAAAATTATATGGTCAGAAATGAGTGAAACACCTCGATGATTTTCATTAGTAGTTACACTTAGCAATCAACTATACTAGTTTACACGTAAAAGGAATTCTCAGGCACTGCTCTGTGATTATTTTAGCAAAAAATGTCATAAATTAAGATGAATCTGAGGTAAAAAGCTAAATCCTATCCAAAATTATCAAGATATACAGATTTTGATGCAAATCCTCTTATATATAATTTTATGAAATTATTATAATTGTTGTAGCCACACTATTCCATCATCAGGAAAGATATGCTTCAGCAATCCTGTTTTTTTTATTTTCAATAAAATATTCTGCTGAACTATGAGAACTCCATACAGTGTACCATGTGACACTAATAAGCATATTTATTTGCAAACATTAAAAAGTGTGACATTTGGAAACATTAAAAGGTTATTTTCTTCACACCAGGAATGATTTCTGTGGGACAAAGGAAATGTTAAAATATTCCTCTGCAAGTAAAAAAAGAAGATATTATCATAATCAAATTTTCACTGTCTTTCAACTTGTACTATACTTTCATATCTACTACTTTTAAATCTATTTCTTTCATTTCATATGATATTGTAGAGGAAGTATATTCTTATTTTCAGTAGCTGAAATGCACTGCTTTTAGTGACTTTGAAAGACATTAATTTTTTTCAACACAAAGCCACATCAAAAGAGCTCCAAACAATTAGAAATAATGTAAGTATGAGCATTTTCTTTCAACAAACTAGAACAAAATAATATTTTTCCTAGCCATTATTTCTGTTCATTATACTTAACGTCTGCAGAACTAAGAAACCCCCACATAGTGCATATCCACTGTTAGAGCATTCAGTATGTCCTACAATCCTATCTTGACTTCCCCAACTTCCCAGATATCATTGTACAAAACTCACACATTTTACTGCAAATCAGTTCTAATAACATTAAACAGTTATTGCAAAGCTCTAGACAGCTGCCAAATAAGCTATGTCAATTTTTCAGTAAAGTTATTTATAGTATGCCACATTAGTCTATGTTTGATTAAATGAGATGTTAAATTCATAAAACAAACCACATATATCTAGAGTGACTCTGTCAGGTGTAATTGTCAAAAAGTATATTTAACTGGTAAGAAAGGAAAAAGTATGTAAAGTAGTTGTTATAATAATTAAGAAAATGTATATGCTGTATGGAAAAGTAACTCAAGCATGTGAAGATGTGTTAGATTCAAATAACAAGCAACTTCTAACCAAATCTTTCTGACATTCATGCCATTAAGTTCTTAAATTCTACAATCATACAATCATTTATTGTAGTAATACACCTGAANTGCATTGCTTAAAAAAGCCTGATGATCGCTAATAAAGAGGAGAGCTTATGACCTTAACCATATTGGTGTTTGTCATATCTCCGTGGTGCTCTATCCGACATTTTATGTTTGAAAAGACCTTCAAGAACACTGAGTTCAACCATTAACCCAGCACTGCCAAGTCCACCACTAACCATGTACCATGTCTATGTCTTTCACTATTCTCTGCAAATGAAAAAAAGATAACTCTTTCTTCCTTCCTTTTTTAGGCTTAAAAGGTACACTGGA
Source organism: Urocolius indicus (assembly GCA_013401255.1). NCBI lineage: Eukaryota > Metazoa > Chordata > Aves > Coliiformes > Coliidae > Urocolius > Urocolius indicus. The sequence goes on along the minus strand of WBNH01008744.1, from coordinate 233,888 downwards.
AATAGAGTTGTTTTTCTTTACAGCTATTGCTGATTTATAGATTCAAGTTATCTTCTGCTCAATAGATTTTGGGGGGAAATGCATAAAACAGATGCACTCACATCATAGTAATTAAGTATTCCTGACTGATGTCTAGTGTGAGGGGAAAGATTTTGGTTTTTTAAAGTCTCCTACAATACTGAGGGTTCAGGTATTCATAGTTTTGTTCTCTTCAGACTCTTAAATCTTTCTTAAAATGATCAACAAAAGAATAATAATAGGATTCTAATGGATTAGCCTAGCTAGCAGACTACATTGTAATGTCTGCAGCCCTTATCCATTTTCTGTGTATCACTTGGGATTCTTTGGTATTCTCCCTCAGTTGTTGGGGCATCCATTTTTTTCTATTGTAGCTAGCAACAGAACAAGGGGTAATGGAATAAAGCTGCAACATAAAAAGTTCCATTTAAATATAAGAAAAAGCTATTTTACTGTAAGGGTGATGGAGCACTGGCACAGGCTGCCCAGAGGGGTTGTGGAGTCTCCTTCCTTGGAGGTCTTCAAGACCCGCCTGGACACGTTCCTGTGCAACTTGATCTAGGTGAACCTGCTTCCGCAGGGGGGTTGGACTTGATGATCTCTAGAGGTCCCTTCCAACCCTACCATTCTATGATTCTATGATTCTATGAAATGGTCTTGCAGAGTCTTTAATTATTTAATTACCATTCACATACAAGCTGTTTAAAACATTTATCATCTTTGTATCTCGTCTCTAAAAGAAATTCCAGTTCTACTTTCTGTATTTTCATATTGAGAGTCAAAACCAGATAAATAAACAGAACTGCATACCTTCTTCAAGATTTTAGAGGTTCTTACTTTTAGCAGTGTCATAGTGAAGTTTTTTATTCCTTTCTCATCAGAGAGGATATTACACTTGCTTTTAGTTTCCATTAGTATAGCTTGGTTTCCTATTATTCTCTTGTTTGGGTGATAAGCACGACTGCAATGAATTACTTTTGCTCCTTTTGTTAGCGTTGTCTTAGAGTGTGGTCTGAAGCTTGAGTCTGGTTTACTATGCTGGAAAAAAAACTCTGAATAGCAGCAACAAACTATTGTTTTTCTCCCTGACTACTCACTGCCACATCTAAGGCAGCAAGGCACAATATCATGGATTTAATCACCACTTTGGTTGCCCATAGAAGCTAAGGATCCAATAGTAGTTGCCGTGAAAAGGTGCTTCATTTAGCTACATTTGGACAGATATAGGAATAAAAGGCTTATTCTAGTGAAAAGTTTTTATTCCTTCTGTGTTCCTCTGCAAACTTTTTAGGGGGTCATTTACTCCCAATAGACAAGCAGATAGCTAGTTCTCATTCTTCTTGCTGGACAAGAGGACTTGGATCTATTTTAAGAGAAACTAGGCACCTGGAAAGCTTACTCAAACTCATGACTAATTTTCTTGTAAAGTAAAGAGAAAACATTCTCTTCCATGTTTTTAAAAGGTTGTGGATACTAACAGCACAGATATTAGTACATCAGATCCATCTATGTACAAAGACCATGGAATACATATTACCTCATTTTCCTTATATTTTATAATCCTTCAGTTGCAAGTATTCTTTTACAGTAGTAATAAGTATATCCTATTATGAGCTGCAAGTTAGTGACAGCAAAAATCAGTAATGTTGCTGCTTCTGCCTATGTATGTATTTTCCAAGTTTTTTTTTCTATTAGTCACACTATCATTGTTGGAAATTCCACTATTTCCTGGACTAAACAGCTTGGACCTACCACACCACCGCTTCCCTGTCTGAATGTTTATGATTGCTATGGTACATGGTTTCCATGAGAACAAATTTATTTCCATCAAGTACAACACTTATGTGATGAGCACTGTCCAACTGAACTATAGTTTTAAAAATTCTTTCCAAGGATGAGTTGTAGTCCACAATGCCATAACTTGATTTTTCTGCACGTTTTTAGGTATCACTCAAAGATAATATACAATATCATTGGAATTTACTATCTAACTTAAATGATCTTTGAAGCAATTATAAACACAGACAACAGTAAAATAAAGAACTCACCTAATTTGTACTTTATACCAGTGTCCATCATCCACTTTAGCAGTAGTAGTGATGTTTTTGACTTCTTCTGCTGCATCGCATAAAAACTGGTACTATAAGTAGAGAAAGTGTATTTATCACGTTTTCTTATAATTAAACAATTCCAGGCTTAAAAACTTGAATTTAAAAATAAGAAATGGTTTCACAAAAATCTGAAGGCTGTCACGTGTATTGTCGAAAATTAATACCATTAACCCAGTCTGTATCAGGAAGTCTATTGTACCAGAAATATACATGTACACATGTCCTTCCTAGGCTGCATGAAAATGCCTTAATCTTCGTATGTTGTACAAACACATATTATAAGCCTGATTTGCAAAGAAGTTGACCATCTGCAACCTAGCTGAAATTAACATTGGCCACGGGTGAATTTTACTTACCATTTTATGGCCTCCTTACACTTCCAAACACGTAATGTAGCATGCAGGCTCGAGCATTTTGGAACACCATTTAATTTCCTATACTAATGTGAACAAGCACTTGATTTCATGGTTTGTCTACTTGTAATTGTAGCTTGATTGTGAGCTTAGAACCATTTGTTCATTGGGCTTTAAATCTACATTTAATTGACCGGCTTTGTGAATGATTAAGTGAATTCAATTAGTTTTAACATGGCACACTGGGATCTCTGAATAGATTTTTGTCAATTAAAGTACTTTCATATTTTATGGTGCTTATGATATGTTGGAAAAATATTTTTCTGCATCATTACTTTACCATGAATACAAGTAAGATGGGCTTATAGCCGTCAACATTTTCTAAAACCTTGGATAACTTCCTGCCCCTGACTAATCTTATTTGTTCTGCACAAAGAGAGTCACAATGCAGTAAAACACAGTAAACCACAATATAACAAAATAAAGTAAAAGGTAGTTTTATTATTTTTTTCTATTTAAATGCAATTTATATATCTTTTTAGTATGATCACACTCTTCAAATATGGAGGTAAATATAACTCAAATATGCTGTTCCTGTGAGTCATTTCACAATTCTTACAGAAGGATATGATTACAGCCAAACTTTTTGAAATTTTTAACAGGAAAATGAAAGATCCATTATGGAAAAGTAACTTCTCTTTTAGTATCATTTTATAGCCTTTTTAGTATCTTCCTATCTCTTCATGAAGCTTTATCTCTTTCTCAGAAAAGAATAATTTGCCAAAGATAAAGACATACTGGCACACACACTTTATGCCTTAAAGTCTATAAATTTATTTATTTCTATTTAGTTCATTCATGAAAACCAAACAAATGGTTTTTGTGATCCTGTGGAACTGTGAATTAAAATAACAAATCACATAGAAGTATTCTACTCAGAATCCCAAGGTAACAACACCACATTCTATTCCCTTACATAGTGAATTTCCTTGTTAGTGTTGATTCAATTCCACAGCCTCTCTAATCACAATTTTAATGACTTGCATATGAGAAGGTTCAGTTAGTTTGGGATTCATATATAAAACAGAATATCTTAATTAACTTAATCCACAATGTTGGAGATTTTGGTGCCTCACCTGTAAGGTGCCGTATTTGATGAAAAGCTGAATTAAAAAATGTCCTATTGTTTCTGGGCTCTGTTCAATATACAGCAGTAGACCATGAGGATTATAGGTCCTAAATTCCAAGTGGATGAAGTTTTGCTTGTTCAAATGCAAGCCTTGAAATTCCAGGTAAGAATCACCATAATAGTAAGCGTAACTAAAATCTGTAAAAAGAATTTTGAGAGATATAAGGATCCAAAGACTTTTTTCTTCTTCACCAACTGCTTTCTTATTCTGCTAATGGTGGCAAAGACATAGGATACTCTTTTAGATCTGTAAAAGAGACAGGCATGACTAAGACTAACATTGAGGGTTTATAAAACTAGACATAAAGGCTTAGGTCAAATCAAGTTAAACAGGCAATTAGGATCAATGCTTGAAAGAAAAGCCTATGAAGATGATAGCACTTGTTATGTATCTAGCAGATCTGGCTCCCCGTAAGTCAAGAAGAGTTTTTTAAAATTAGGAATTCACATAGTTTTTGATACATGAATGAACAACTTTGAAGTCTTTGCAGAAACCACACAGTATGGAAAGAGAGGAAGACATTTCACAACCTAATTACGAAATTCATATCTTAATCAAATATGTCAATTGTTTCTGTCGAAAGTAAACAGTGGGATGTGCAAGGGTAAAAGCTGAAAATTTCCCTTCTGAATACATCTATCTTGTCTGATTTATCCCTTTTAACCTTCATCACCCTGTGCAATACCTGGCAAGGACAGATGCAACTCTTATTGAAATGGAAATGGCTGCAGGCCAATCAGGTGACAGAATAGTACACTTACAAGGGAGGTAGTAATTGTTTCTTGTCCTTTCCTTTTCTTTTTCTCTCTTCGTATTTCTTTTTTCTTTCATTTTTCTTGTTTTAATTCTTCTAATTTTTCTCTTCCTTTATTTTTGTTTGTTTCTTTCCTTCCCTCTCTTGCTCCCACCCTTTTTCTTTTATATTTTCCCTTCCTTCTATTTCTGTCAATCCTTTCCTTTCTCCTTTCCTTTTTTTATGAGTATTCAACATACACGTGGGTACCCATTCATGCATAAATGCATAGTCTTTTTTTTTTTTTTTGCTATTATAGCCATGCCTTATATCAGTACATTTATGTGCTCATAAGAAGTTAAAAATGTGTGTCCCCTGCCACACATGTAACATGATGAGTTTAGCTCTTTCATTTTAGCGCATGTATGCTATTTTGATTTTTGCAGAAATACGCTTTAGTGTCACTTCAAGAACACGGCAAACAATTATTTGTCTGATCGACTTTATGAAGCTGATAATAGTTTAAAGAAATATTACCAACCCACTCACCTTATTTAAAATGTCAGTGCAACAATACAAACCTAGATATAATGCATAACGCGTAAGTCCTATGCGACTTTATGCAGGTTGACCTGCTTTTGCAGGGGGGTTGGACTAGATGATCTCTAAAGGTCCCTTCCAACCCCTACCATTCTACGATTCTATGTTTACATTCTGAACATCAATGATGTCATACTCCTGTATATCACTGTAAAGCTACACTGAATTTTATCCTTTTATGACTTTTCAGAAGTTCAGAAAACCAGAATCACTGTGGTAAAATCCTGAACAAAGCTATTAAATTCTCAGGAAGAGGTGAAAAGAGAAACAGCAATGAATCACTAATATATGCACATATACAACACAGTAAAACAAACAAAAAATTGAAAGCAATATCAATCAATGAGCAATGATGCAAAAATGACCTTATGAATCGAAATGTATTTAATCTTTAAAAATTCTAGTTTGAAAAATAAACCTGTATGTGTAAATTTCAGAAAACTCACTTAAAAAACCCCAGACGTTCACAATTACAGAGAAAACTCCCTCCATTTTTTAGAAAGACAATTTCTCTAAGAAAGAGCAGACACAGCTTTACAGGATTACCTCCAATCCCTTGCCCTTGTTTGTTTTCCTTACTGGGTTCACCACTGAGCACTAAATCCTTCCTTCATTCCATTTGCCCTGAACTGCCCCTGCAAATGGCTTTGCTTTTCCCATGAAACCACTCACTTTTCCCCACTTTCCTGAGATACTGATATTTAACCACCTCTTTTTGACTCCATTTAAGAGACCAGCTTAGCTGAAAGACAGCTAAGTTGCAAGGAGTATCTCTTCCCTGGAGTCCTAATTAATTCTGTACCTGCTCAGGATTTTTGGAGTTGTTTCTTTTAGGTTTTGGGTTTTCTGGTGGGTTCTTTTGCATGTGTGGTTTTTTTTTTTTTTTCACATTGTTCAGCTCATAATTAAGTTCACATATGAGAATAAGTCAAAATTATGTCAGTTCTTTGATGCTTTGCTAACACAAGGCAATTGCGCCCCTAGATATCACCACAAGAGAGTGAGTTCTGTAAATCATGAGGAGAAAAATAAAAAAAAGGTGGGTGAGAGAACAAAGCAGTTCATTAATAATTGCTGAAACTATAATCTAACTCTGGTAACTGAGGCCACACTGGATTATCTATTATACTTCAAGAAAGGCCAAACAAACAAAAGGTAGTGGCATTTGCCTTTAGCTTTCTATGTACAATTGTTTTAAATACACAGAGAATTGCAGAAAAAAAGTTGTACTTCATTCTGACAACCATGTCTTTTTGTCTTCCTATGGTCAGAAATTATTCTGCCTGGCAAGACAATATACGCCATCATTCCATGGATTTGAGGCCAGTTTGTCTTTTGGGAAATATATTTATACTGCTAACCAGAAAGCTTCTTAAAGGAATCACCTGCAGTAAAATTGCTTCAATTGCTCCATGTCTGTAATTGTGGAAAGAATTAATGAGAGAAAATGCTGAGGAATATTTATCAGGTTTTTGTGAAAACCATAAAAATGTGCTACTTGAATCACAAATGACTACATGTTTTCCCACAGTAACTACTAACAAAACCCACTGCTGTAGTTTTACTTACAAAAGTTCTCACATTGTTTCTGACAGTACACAATCTCTTTTTACAGAACATAAGCTTTGTTTATAATCCTTCTGTTACACTTACATGCATTTTTTTTTTCATTTGACCTCTAGAGATGGCTTCCTAGATTGCTATTTGTTCTAAAGCAGAGTGCTTACCATCCAAGCTTTTAGGAAAAAAATAAGGAAAAATTGAAGCTGTATTTTATCTTTCACCCTGAATGTCTAACACATGCTTTCCTAAGAAACAGGCCCTTCGGCCTAGAAAATCTTTTTTGCTGTAGCTCACTCCCAATATGTTTGTACAACTCTGTGTTTTTCTGTTTCAAGGTGTTAAAAGGTTTGAGATCTAGCTGCAATGGCAAGCACATACACAGGCAGATCTGCAACCTGCCAGCTGACTGGCAAGATTCATTAACCCTTGCCACTGACAACTGGGTTTCCTACATTGCACTGAGCTTCAGCTACATCAGCTTCAGAATGGAAGCCTTCAAATTGTCTAGTCAAGAGCCAGATAACCGCAGATCTTGGTTTTTAAAGGCACAGGTGAATAAGAAGAACTTGAAATACGCTCATGAGGATACACTTCCGTGGGCAATGGAGTTTCTGTCTCAGGATATTTCTAAGTCTAATGCATATTCTGCCATTTTCATGGATTAAACCACTGAGAGGATTATTACAGTAAGACTTTTCTTCTTTCTGCTCCTATTTTTTTTTGTTAGATCATACCTTGGAATAAAACTTTCCTGTTCAAGCTATCACTTTTCCCACTTTCATGGACACAACTTTTACCTCATTTGCAATTATTTTAATTAGAAATGCCTTACAACATTCAAAGAGAAGGCATTATTGCCTGTGGAAGGACATTCTCATGAAAAATATGAACATTTAGTTTGGAAATGTTATTTATTTTGTTGTAAAGAAGGAACAGATCTCTTACAACAGTATAAAACCATGCTTACAAAAAAAGTTATGTTTACTTAAACCTGGGAATGTCAAGTGAAAACAGTTTCAGAAAAGCAAAATTAAAAGGTCAGAGCAAGGACTGTTTGACTAGACTGGCTACAGACCCCCTCCGACCCCTCCTACTGCTGCTTGTGGCCAGGTCTCTCAATATGTGCTAGTGACAATAGTTGGTCTGTCAGGTGAGGGAATTGTGGGAAGAGAAGAGGTTTCTGCCTACTATCAGGGAAAATGAAGATTTTTGCAGACATGAGTGGAAGAAGGAAGCCAAGAACACAATGAAAGAGATCAGGCACAGCTGGAGGCCACAGCCCTACAGACAATGGTGAGGGAGGGAGTCTATTGAGACTATAGGTGCTGAAAGCTCGTGACTTCTGGCAGCAAGAAGAGAGTTTCTGACCAACTGGCAGACCTACAGGTACTATAGACACTACTGAAGGCAAACAAGATGGTCCAGGAGATCTTTCAGAGCCAGCTTGGCCCAGAGTTTGTGCCTGCAAAAATGAGTGAGACCATTACTGAAGACTCTCTTCTGCTGGATATAGAGGTGCCAGTCTCAGAGTCTAACACTATGTCTCCAGAGGTACACTGCCTGGCAAGGCCAGGGTCTGGAATTTTGCACAAGAACCAGAAAAGCTTGCACAGTCCACATGTGGTTAACCCTTGCTGTTTTTCTACGTGGACACCAACAAAGCTGCCAGGGTAATCTGATTTATCGAGAGTGACTGCAGAGCCTTGGGTGTGAGGGAGGAAGATGAGGGCCTCAATTCCCATCATTGAGGTGTAAAGCCCTAAAAAGCAGCTGACTCATTCAGCAGAACACCTAGTTGTTTTGATGATACATCTATCAAGGTGGAGCAAGAGTGTTTTTGCTTGTTAACCTAGTGAAGCCTTTAGAGTAGTTGTACTGGGAGACAGTTAACATAACCTGAAAAGAAGTGAGGGAAGAGCATGACAGGAAACTCTTGCAAGTAAGATGGAGAGCTGCTGGAGAGTAGCTTTGCAGAGAGACCCGGGAGTCCTGACTGATAATAAACTAAACATGAGCCAACAATGTGCCCTCGTGGCCAAGAAGGCCAATGGCATCCTGGGATGCATCAAGAAGAGTGTGGCCAGCAGGTCAAGGGAGGTTCTGCTCCCTCTCTACTCTGCCCCGGCGAGGCCTCATCTGGAGTCCTGTGTCTAGTTCTTGGCTCCTNTTACTGTGAGGGTAAGGGAGCCCTGGCACAGGCTGCCCAGAAGATTCTATGAAGATGAATTTAACTGAATACATGGTGTTATAGAATCATATAATGATAGGAGCTGTAGGATGGATAAGCTTCTCAACGAGTGACATTTGAACAAAAAAAAACCACAAATGCTGCAAAGAATTACAGATGGCAAGTCAGGTAAAACATCATTGCTTTTAGTTAGCCCTCCCCATCATCTCAGTCTCCTGAGTATTCATACACAACATCCTTTTAAATTACATGAACACATAAAGAATGTTAAAGTTTAACAAATACTTTTATGAATATATTCTTGGAGAGATTAGTGCTTGAAACAATTCTTCAATCACCTTGAAACAAATAATTTAATTCTTAATTCATAATTAAGACTTCAGTCCTCTAATCAGGATGGCACAAAGCAAGTTCAGCCATCATACTTTGCTGTGAAATTCTATATCTTGGCTTATTTATTCACGTTCTGAGGAACTTGGGAAATACATGAACAAAAAGGAAAACTTATTTGTATCACTTTTAGCTTGAAGTTAACTACTGAAAAACAAAAAAAAGAGGTGATTTTTATAAATAATTCTTTCTTAGGGTTAGAGTAGTTTAGTGGGAATTTCATTCGTAGATGGAACTGATATCTTCAGTAAAATATTACTGTTCTGAACCCTGGAGTAGATTTTCAAACAATGACCCTAACCATTGTCAATTATAGTTAAATACTTTAACAAAACTATAATTTATCCAAACTTTGTACTTCATACCAATAAATGATGCCACAAACCAAACTGCCATTTGCACTTCCTTCATTCATCATTTTTACCATACATGACAGAGGAATGGTCCGGAATGATATTCATGTTGAAGGTGAGAATCCTTCAGGGAAGGTTTGAGGGAGACCTAACAGCAGCCTTTCAGTACACAGAGGGAATATATTGAAGATATAATCAGGCCCTTTGTAGACAGGAATGGCAGGAGGAGAAGAGAAAACAGTCTTAAATTGAAACAGGTACCTTACACAGTAGAAACATGGTTGCTGTCCTAACTACAAAGAATTAGTTTTGTGATCTTTGATAGTGAAGTTAATGGATAATATTAGTCATATGGTGCTTTTTTTTAATCTGCTTTGGAGCCTCCTGCCTCAGGTGGTCTATGCATGTACCAATGCTTTTCCTTTACTCTCAGTATGCTGAAAGTACCTTTTCTTTAAGTTTCTATGTTTTATCTCAAACAACTGCAGTTCATTTGAGTTTTCACATTTAATGAGTCACATCAATCACGATCTTTTGCATTCTAAAACAAGGTCACCCATTCCAGCAAGTCCTGGAGGACAGCCCCAGCAACACGATCCATAAGTTTTATTCTTTATTCTCCCAAATACAATAATAATCATCTTCAACCACTATTTCTGTTTTCAGACATAATGATATTTGCTGGTGACACCAAGCTGGGAGAGAGTGTAGATCTGCTTGTGTACAGGAAGGCTCTTCAGGGGGACCTGAACAGGCTGCAGTGATGGGCTGAGGCCAGCCATATGAAGTTCAACAAGGCCAAGTGCCAAGTCCTGCTCTAGGGCCACAACAATGCCAGGCAATGCTACAGATCTGGGGACAAAGTGGATGGAAAGCTGTCTGGCAGAAAAGGATAGCAGTGTGCCCACATGGCCAAGAATGCCAATGGCATCCTGGATTGTGTGAGGAATAGTGTGTCCAGCAGCACACTGTGCTGGTGAGGCTGCACCTTGAATAGTGTCCAGTTCTGGGCCCCTCACTACAAGAAAGACACTGACGTGCTGGAGTGTGTCCAGAGGTATGCAACAAAGCTGGTGAAGGGTCTGGAGCACAAATCTTTTGAGGAGTAGCTGAGGGAGCTGGGGATGTTTCACCTAGAGAATAGGAGGCTGAGAGGAAACATCACCATTCTCTATAACCAACTGAAAGGGAGTTGCAGGGAGGTAGGAGTTGATCTCTTCTTTCAGTAGTGAATGATAGGACATAAGGAAATGTGTTCAAATTGCACCAGGGAAGGTTTAGATTTGACATTAGACAGAATTTTTTCACTGAGAGGGTTATTAAGCATTGGAACGGGAAGCCCAGGGAGGTGGGGTCACCATCTCAGGAGATCTTCAAAAGACAGGTAGATAAGGTGCTGACAAATATGGTTTAGTTTAGTGTTGGACTTGGCCTTTGGACTTTAGCATTAGGTTAGTGGTTAAACTCAATGATCTTAAAAGTCTTTTCCAACCATAACGATTCTATGATTCACTGTGATATGCCTCATCTTTGGTTCCACATTACATACCCACTGTTACAGTGAACCTATGTTTTTATGCTGTCAAAGACCCATGTTTAGTAGAGAGTTATAGTTATATTTTTCTCTGAAAGTTGAAGTGTTAGCTAATGTGGCATGCTAGACAACAATAAAATGTGGTTAACATCCAGAACCGCTGCCAGTGCAGCCCACAAGCAGCGTTCAGGCAAAGAAAACAACAGTTAAGAATAAATCCTCTTTACTGTTTCTTTGTCATGCTTACACAGAGCTACACATTTCAGTAGACTGCAACATTTTTCTGAAACAAAAATGTATGTTTAGAACTTTAGTTTCAGTTCTGTTTTTTTCTTTTGGTTTTTGTTTTTTTAAGTCATTCCCAGCGTCCACACTTCTAGCCTAAACATACACATGTGTACACACACATACATAGAATTCAACTGCCTTAAAGGAATGGAAAACCAGAAAATCAGAAGCTCTTTCCCTTTCCTGCAATTAGTGTGTATCTTTCCTCACAGATGTATCTGCCACATCTGCAGATCCGTGTTGTCAGTCTTAATCCCTTTGCGTTGAAAAATTAATCTGCAATATTTTTGATAGTTGAATCTGCACTTACTGTCCCTCCTCACTTCATAAAGGGGAAAATTGGCTATATTTTCTATTTATTTTCAGTTTCCTTCATTCTGTTTAAGTTACAAAGTTCAGTTAGAAATAACAAAAAATCTATGCATACAAGACTTTCTTACACAATACATTTTTCAATAATAATAATAAAAATATTTATATGCACTAACAACAAAGATCTTAGGAAAGCAGAGAGAAGCCAACACTGCCACACAGGGATTTATTTCATGAGAAGTGGAAGCAAAATCCCTTTAAAAAAATGTAAATGAGTTATTTGACTATTATTTACAGTATTTGGATACTTGGGGGAAATGAGCATTAAACATTTTATGTCCGAGGATAACAGTAGATTATAGTCACAGTATTAGTTTACATTTAATATATATTGAAGCATAGATAGGCAATGCATATGAAATTTCTGTATAAATAAAATACGTAAACCTTGCACTTTTAAAAATCTCATGTGAAAGAAAAAAAGAGTTTCTTTTAAACTATTCTATTTTTTAATTTTTTTTCTTTTTTTTGCATAAAGGAAATTAACTGAAAACCAGCAAACAGCTCTATTTTTGTCCCTCTTCTATGACTCCTATGGGCCAAGAAAAAGCTTCTGGAGAGCTCCCCATGGAAAGGAGCATTTGGAGTGCTGGACTGTGCCCAGCAATCTGGGCTATGTCTCACATTGGCATATGATATATGCCAGGAAAACATTTGGGCTACAACAATCTTTCAGAAGTATAACTTAAATGAGTCAATTTTAAACTAAATGGCAATCAAATGTACCTATTTTTTTCCCCTCAAGTATAACAGTTTAGAGTGCTCTCACTTCTGCACCTTTATTCCTGAATGCAGAGAATTCCTGAATTACTTTGAAATTATTTTAGTATGATGGATACTCAATTGTAATGCTTAAAATGAAGCTTCCAATTTCTGTTGATTTCTATTCCAATTTTCATTGATGCCTGCAATCTCACAGCCAAATTGATGGCCATTTACAGATAGTCAGGTCAGCACTTTTGATTCAACACCTTTCCAGAATCATCTAGCACAGGTAAATTGTGGCTGTGCTCTACTTTGCCAGAACAATTACAACTACATTATATTTCTGGAAATAATTATTTGCTATTTATGTAGGTGATAAATATATGTATTTTAACCCCTTGAAACTCCATATTTATTTGCAGTTTATCTAAAATTTCTGGGTTTTCTTTCATTCCTTATGCTTACTGAATTTTGAAAACATCATGATCACGCAATGTGACCTTTTTCTACTGCTGTTACTTGCCTGTGAGCAATGCTTTATTGTCAGTTTTAGCTACTTACATTCAGATGTTAAATATTCTCTGCCTTTTTTTGCACTCAGATATCTAACAATAACAGATGTCTATCTGCTATATTATCTTTTCCTGGGTTTAGCGAATCCTTGCTGAGGTCCTGTCCTAAAGCATTTTTGATATATATTATATATATATATATATATTTGGTATATTATGCTAAAGCAATTTTGGTATATTCCACTGATGTTTAAATTAGACTGGCAGAAATGTCTTCTCTAAAAGCAAGACCTACAGAAGACTGACATACAAGACGTTAACTGGTCCAATGGACTTGAAAATCTTTACGGTTTCCCTGTCTTTGCATTTACCACTAAGGGTCGTATTTAATGCTTCTCCTGCTACCACCAATGAATTCCACCAATAATCAAACTTGAAAATACAGCTGCATGACATAACAAAAAAATTGCTGATATTGACATATTGATATAAATTCAGGATATTTGCAATACAGTATAACCAAGTGCAAAGTTTATAAGAATGGCAGTATAATAAAAACTCTGAGGCATTTATTCTAATACTAATGGGTACTAATACTAATTTCTGGGCTCTCCAGCTTGAGAAACAGGGAACTTGTAGAGAGGGCTACCAAGATGATCAGAAGACTGGAACAGTATCAGCTTAGTGAGACGAAATGAGACTTGGTTGACTACTGTCTGCCAGTCACATGACATTTTTCATCATGGCCTAACTCAAAATGGATAATGCAGAGAGGTTTTAAGTTTTACTGCAGTCATCAGATGAGTAGGAGAAATTCTCTCATTGAAGGTATAAAAACGTATAAACGTATCAAATAAGGTAAAACCTCAGCTGTGTGTGGTTCTGTTTCAGCTATAAGGTGTGTTGTTTCTTTACTTTTTGAATGGACCATAAGGGACATAGAGAAGATCAAGTACTATTACAGTAGAAATCAGGGGCATTATATCTTCGGGATAATTTGGCCTTCTCTCAGCAGAAATTCATAAACCTCACTAAAATCTTTCCCTTCTGTTGCGATTTCTACAAAGTACTGGTGGCACACAGCCAGTACCAGGCCCAGTGACACTACTTGAATGTTGATAATCCCTATGGCTGTGAAGCATTTGAGCCACCAGTGGGAGAAAAGCAGATGTATCCGTAAGAAACCAAGCTTTTTCACTTCTACTCATAAACCAACTTGCTATTTTCAGTCTTAAAACTAGACTTTGAACAAATAGAACTGATTTCATTTTAACATCTTATTAACTATTATAAAGATTACAAGCAATACCAAAGGTCACGGCTTTAAAATGTCCTTTATAGTGTGCTTACTCTAGAAGGTTGGGAATAGCATAATAATAAAAATCTTACAATGAACTACAGGAAGTACACACTAAAAGCACAAGATCCTAAGTCTTTAACACAAGAAAATATAGGCCGATATTCATCCTCCTTCCCCTACCCCCTATACCAAATAAATCACTTAAGCAAGATTATTTTCTGACTATAAAACAGAAATCCAGAAAAAAAACAATATATCAAAATGGCCAAATCCACTGATAGAAGGGATGGATTTTAAAAATTTCTTTCATTCTGATTTGTTTTCTATAATATATTCAAAAAAAACACCATGAAGAAGGTGCATGGACTATCTGACTATGGGTTGCTTGAAAGTAGCACTTACAACAATATTGTGTATTCTACGCATTTAGTTGAGGTTGCATGAAAAGTATCTAGTGTGCAAAAGGATAACAACTCTCTGGGAATAATTTGGTTTTGTTCCAGATCCAAATCTTCACAGATCCAATATTCTGGTTTAGCAATTCAGCTTGAATTTTCTTTGCAGAATGCTGCTATGGGAGAAGTCATATTCAGGTGATTTGCTGACAAATATTATAAAGAGTGTGCTTCTTCCTGTTGAAGGTTATTATAGAAAATCTCATGGATTCCTAGGATTTAAACTATGCTTGTCCTGAAAACCATCTATCCCTAGTCACTGATGAAATACTATGGCAAGATGGCACTGTAAGGCTTGCACAGTGGCTATGCTTGTGCCACATAATTTATATTAATTACTTTTATCTTTTAATGACACACACTTCACTAAACTGACCACTATATAAGTACATATGTTGTATTTACTGCAGTTGCAACTTTAGGCATGAGCCTATATTTGCCAAGTGAGTTGCAGTTATATTGGCCAAATACACGTACAATATCTTCAGTATGCCTTGTTATGGTCATGACTATGTGTGTCAGCTCTCAGGGTGGTGCCAAAACTGTTACTGGACAGATATAATAGCTGCAGAATCTGTCTTTATCTTGGACATACAGAACGTGAAAACAGTCTTAACTGATGCTGCACTTTCAAACATAGGTAGTATTCACAGTAGTGCCCTATCAAGCTGTCTTTTAAAAATAGGGCTGATGCTATTGATCCTAACAGCAAAGCCACAGTGCTCTCAAATAATACCTCATTCACATCTTCTGGTGAAGCTGTGACTCTTTCAACTAATATCTTACACGAAGAACTATGTTCAATCTGTCTATATCTCTCTACTTTCACCCAAAACACTTGCTGTGCAAATATGTGGCTAACATGAAAGAAATACTAAAGCACTCAATTAAGAGCATGGCGAGCCTTAGTTCTACTTCCTTCATCTTAGATCAGTATTAAAATCCTGCAGGCTGTCTTATGTTGGTATGCATTTTACTCCAACTTAACTTGTGAATTCTAATGAAGACCTATATGAACAAAAAAAAACCAACAAAAAAATTACTCGGTAAATGTTAAAAACACTTGTCAGTCACAGTATCAGCTTCCTCAATGATGTAGCACAAAGGAGGCATAAGACAGATGCATACAACAAACCATTTTCTGTTTCTGAGTCACAGTGGTCTATGGTCTGCTAATGTGAACAAGTACTATGGAAACAAATATTGCCATGAATATTTAAGAATGTAAATAAGGAATGAATCTTTAATAACATGGCAGACCAATGTTTCACCACATAAAACTCAGTGAATATTCTGAAGGTCACATAAATGAAGCTTTAATTAAAAACAGGATCAGGAAATGTAGTGGGTATCATTTATGACACACAATGTATTGAACAACCAAAATTCATAAATTATGTATATATATACACATATTATAATGTAGTATATGGTCCCAGCTGCTTTCCTTCCTTTTTTGTATGTGATCTACTCACTTGCAACATATAAATGCAAATTCTTAGCTGGTAGCTTTTTAATATGGGAACTGGTAGCTCAAAGGATGGGTAAGATTCAGAATGATAGTGCAGTTTAGGTAATTTATTTCAAAATACACATTTGAAGTAATTTATATGCTGAAAAATTTAAATTTACATTTGGAGTTCCAGTGTAATCACTGTAGAATAATTTCCCCTGTGTAGAACTTACAAGTGCAAAACGAAGCCTTCAGACAAATTTTCTGTAGCAAAGATTTAGCATGAATCACGAAGATAAGATTGAAGTGTGCAGACACAGGACATCTTCTGAAATAACGATGTGTATGGAATTTGTCTGTGGTAATGAAAAACAGGAAATTTCTTGTTGCTTCAGAATAAATGCACGTGTTTGGACAGTATTCGGCTGCAGTGCCTGTGGTTTAAATGCAGATTGGGCTATGAAGAAACTTTGCCCTTTTTGGGATAGAGGCTTTCTAAACAAGAATTTGTGGAAAGCTTTCCAACTTCGATCATTACATTGCGTTAAACAGAAATGTAATTGCAAACTTAAGGGGACATGGATGATAGGTAAATGGCTTAAAAATGCTGGGTAACTAGCTTTTGGCTAGGGCTGAAAAACAAAAAACAGTTACACATGTACTTTTGTTTGTGAAGGAAAAGATGAAAGCAAATAGGTAAAGATGTCTGCTATTCAAATGACAGAGGTAACTAAAGTGGCAAGAACAAGAGCTTTTGCTTCTGAAGAAGCCGTGATATTTGACTGTGTTACAAAGGCATGTATTTATAGTTGAAGTTTTTCCAATAGATCTCAAAATAAAGATGACAACAACAAAAGCTGGAAAGAGTGACTGAGTTTAGAATAGGTCCGATGATATGTATGGAGCAGATGGTGGTAGAAGATAACAGCCTCCCACACAGATGTATGCCAGTTAAAACTAAGAATATATTGTGATTCTAGTAAGTGAGCAACAATGAGGAAATTATTACCAAATGATGTTCTTTGTCCTTTAGTCGACATTGTTATATTTTCTCTCCCCTGTCCAGCTTAGGAGAGGGAGTAATTGAGTAGCTTCGGTGGGCACTTGGCATCCAGCCAGGGTCAACCCACTATAACAGAGAATAAGACTGCTTTTAAGTTAGCATAAGAAAAAACAAAAATCAACTCCAGTACATACGCCACTTCTTACTGTAAGAAAAATGGCTCCTTTATATAACGAAAAGTTATTTTCATTATTTTCTTATATTTCATTATTTTCTTACAAGAAAATAAGCACCTGTTTCTTTGTTTGGATTTTACAGTCACTTTTGCCAGGGATATAACAACATACTTTGCTGATGTCCATATTTATCAGAGTCACTCTCTTGCTCTATTCTAGTATATAAGTCTAGACCACAGAAATTACCCCACAACTTTATGAGGTGATACAGAAATCATGCCAGTTTTATACAGTTATTAGCTGTAAAAAGTTACTGTATCTCCTGTGTCACAGTAAGCCCAAGTTCTCCTCTACTGAGGAGTTACTGTAGACAATGCTCTCACAATTGCTACTTTTCAGTTCGCTTACAAGGCAGATCTACTCAGCTTCTCCACAGCTTTTACAGAATAATCTATTTCTTTTGCTAGCTTATCGAAAAATTCCCTATGGCTACAAAAGTTTATGCTACTCAAAAAATGTTGCTAGAGCACCAATCCCAAAGAGAAAAAAAATACATGTACAGCTGTTTATGTTTAACGCTCATTCTGAAGGACAGCACAGTTTCAGAATTAGTGTTGATTAAATGGATCACTTGGTCAATTGCTGGGTTGCCTAATTTATCTATACAAAAGCTAGAAAGCAGCTCTACATGACACTGTCTTCCTATTCAGTCAATGGAGAGGAATTTCCAGTAGGAAGTTCAACCCATCCCAAACAAATTTCTTGAAGATTTCCTTTTACAGACTTGAAGATCCTAGATCTTATATTAGTCACTTGGTGAAATACCAATGTGTACATAAATAGGGAAGACAGTAGTTTTTGTTTGATTTTATAGATATCTGTTCATCCAAGCAGCACACTCACTACAACTCTAGTCTACTTCAGGAAGGGCCCCTTATTGTTCTGAGTTTTAATGGACCAGATATCTTTAACTTCATGTCTAGTATTTCTTAATGTGTCTATCCCCTTTTAAGATAAGAATTGGATATCAATAAGCTGTTTGCAGAAGAATCAATGTTGCAACTTTATACCTAGTCCTTAGTAGCCTTTACCTAATTTTATAACTGTTTATATTGATGAAGTGATATTAAGTACGAGTAAACCCAGCATATTTTCTGCATCTAGTGCATAACACTAATATTTTAAAGTAGTTTGTATGTTTATCTTCTAACTGAAAAAAACCCCTTTGTAAACAAGGTGGATGTAAACCACCATCTTACCTGCTTCTGATATCTCTAATCTCCACAAAATGCAGACAATCAATACAGAAATGTTTGAGGAATTTGAGCAAGGACTAAGGTAAAAAATTAGAATTTGTATAGGAGCTGGTAACAGTCTTATTTCACAGCCAAGTCCATGCAGAATTCTTACCTGTTGTTGTTCTGTTATTCAATTTACTCCCTAATCTGGCAATATGCCAAGTGCTTCTGTCTAAATGTACTTGTTAACTCTCACAGAAATCTAAACTCAGCTCTGGTAATCCCAGGGTCTACCTGTCCTATATAAAATACTAGTTAAGAAAAATAGTGTTGTCCCTGATGCCTCCAAGTAAAGATTACTCAGGAAAATCAAACTACAAATACTGACTTATTCTTCAATAGCACACATCAGCAGTCACTGAGGAATTATTGAAAAACACTGGATTCTGTTTTGACCAAAACAAAGAGGAAAAAACCCTGCAAAAAATAAGTTGCAATTTGGGAATTAGAGCCATTTGTTTGTTTGTCTGTTTGTTTGTTTTTCTAAGTAAGTCAGGAATTGTCAGCAGACATAGGTAAGGATGGGAAAAAAAAAACTTATTGTCACCAAATAAAATGTATTTAAAAATATTCACTATAATCTTGGGTATGATGATGTTTCATTTGCGCAGCTCTGTTTAAAATTCTCTGCAAAATCCTGGTTTGATTTGTTAGAAATGTTAGACGAGGAACGTAAGCATTTTGAAATGGACATTTTCAGACATGAAAAATATAAAAACAAGGAATAGCTGCCTGTTATAGACATGTGTGTGATAGTTATGATTTTCATCTCAAATATTCATATGAAAATCACTTGGTTGAAGACAAACACTATAGAATTAAAGACTGTTTTCAGTTGTTAGTACACCAAATGTAATAAAATAGTTGTAGTGCATTTTGTAACAACATGAGCACATGCGGTACCTACTTTTGGTGAAACTGTCATTAATGAAACAAGAATGAGCCTGTAATAAAAAGATTTGGTCCTGAAAAGTTGTGTTAGCTCAGCATAGAAAGATTTAGAGTGTAATGTATCGTATGGCAGCATGCAATGTCTGTATTACTTAGGATGGTCTTTCCAGAGTTAAAGAAATGTTGAAAGCACTGATTATAGTTGTTGATGCCATTCACTTTGTCTTCTGTAACAGCTTGGTAAAGGTCCTATGCTTCTTTCTCTTCATGGGACAGGAAATTTATGGTCAATTTGATTGTTAAGTAAAATTTCAGGCCAGCAAATAATGACTATGCTTAACGTTCCCAAGTGAATTTCTTTCTCTCTAATATTCTAAATGACAGGGAAAAATATAAATAAATAAAAATAAAAAAACAAAGAGAAAAAAAAGAACATCCCATAATTAAGGGCACACAGATGATGCAGTCAGTCTTTACAGCCCACTCAAATTATTATTTTTCAACTGTATAAAATTAAATTATTTTACTTTAATTGAAACCAAACATTGGAATTTGATTTGATTTTCAAATGTAAAGTTTTAAATGAAAGTAAATTCCCAACATTGCCAATTGTGAGCATTGTATGCTACATCCTGATCTAGGTGAACCGGCTTCTGCAGGCAAGTTGGACTAGATGATATCTAAAAGTTCCTTCCAACCCTACCATTCTATGATTCTATGATTCTTATGAATAAGAAAACTCTGTGTCTTATGTTTTCATCAGCTTCATTATTCAAGCTTTTCCTTCTGCATAGGTACAAATTTTATCAACTTGCTAAGGACAGAAACAAAAATGTCCTGATGCTGGTTTAATGTCGATCAGCTTCTAACTGCACAGGAAATGAGCTGAAACAACATTAAACCAATCAGCACATGGAGCTCTGTGCAGAGCTTTGAGTTCTAAGGACTCAAAACCAGCATCCTTACTAAAAGTGCAAAACATGCTTTTCCATCCATAAGGAGCATGGTGCTAAGCACTCTGAAGGAACGAACAGCATTTTCTTCTTTTATATGGACAATTGGCATATTTAATACATGATGAAAATTCACACATACAGACACATTACAGCCAAGTAATGGTTTTGCCTGGGCCAGGTCATTCGGTAGCAAGGGGGCTAAAGGGGTGGCTTCTTTAAACAAAACAAAACAAAACAAAACAAAACAAAACAAAACAAAACAAAACAAAACAAAACAAAA